>JADBJO010003463.1:155000-232500 GCA_016801955.1 Conus betulinus | reverse complement strand
GATGGAGGTTGGGATTATGAATGACGAGGGATGGAAGTATTAAAGCATAAAGACAGAGCAAGAGAGACGGCTAAAAGAAAGACGGGCAGTGGAAGCGAACGATACAGATGTTCCACATGAGCAATACATTTTGTCTGATACGATGTAGCTTACCGAGTTAGCGACAGCATTATATCTTACATCGCTTTTGAGAGGGCTGCTGCCAGCCTGACTCTCTTTGACAGGGCTACTGCCAGCCTAACTCTTTTGACAGGGCTACTGCCAGCCTGACACCTCTTTTGACAGGGCTACTGCCAGCCTGACTCTTTTGAGAGGGCTACTGCCAGCCTGACTCTTTTGACAGGGCTACTGCCAGCCTGACTCTTTTGACAGGGCTACTGCCAGCCTGACACCTCTTTTGACAGGGCTACTGCCAGCCTGACTCTCTTTTGACAGGGCTACTGCCAGCCTGACTCTTTTGACAGGGCTACAGGGATGATGTCAGCCTTGCCCTCCTCTGACGAAGATAATGTCAGCTTTGCCCTACTTTGATTAAGATAATGTCAGCCTTACCCTGCTTTGATGAAGATAATGTCAGCCTTGCCCTCCTCTGATGAAGATAATGTCAGCCTTGCCCTCCTCTGACGAAGATAGATAATGTCAGCCTTGCCCTTTGATGAAGATAATGTCAGCCTTGACCTCCTTTGATGAAGATAATGTCAGTCTTGCCTTCCTTTGACGAAGATAATGTGAGCCTTACCCTCCTTAAACAAAGATAATGTCAGCCTTGCCCTCCTTAAACAAAGATAATGTCAGCCTTGCCCTCCTTAAACAAAGATAATGTCAGCCTTGCCCTCCTTAAACAAAGATAATGTGAGCCTTACCCTCCTTAAACAAAGATAATGTCAGCCTTACCCTCCTTAAACAAAGATAATGTCAGCCTTGCCCTCTTAAACAAAGATAATGTCAGCCTTGCCCTCCCTTGACGAACATAACGTCTGCCTTGACCTCCCTTGATGAAGATAATGTCAGCCTTGTCCTCCCCTGACGAAGATAATGTCATCCTTGCCGTCATTTGACAAAGATAATGCCAGCCTTGTCCTCCTCTGACGAAGATAATGTCAGCCTTGCCTTCCTTTGATGAAGATAATGTCAGCCTTGCCCTGCTTTGACGAAGATAATGTCAGCCTTGCCCTCCCTTGATGAAGATAATGTCAGCCTTGCCCTACTTTGACGACGAAGATAATGTCAGCCTTGCCCTCCTTTGACGAAGACAATGTCAGCCTTGACCTCCTTTGACGAAGATAACGTCATCCTTGCCCTCCTTTGACGAAGATAATGTCAGCCTTGTCCCCGGACGAAGATAATGTCAGGCTTGCCCTCCTTTGACGAAGATAATGTCAGCATTGCCCTCCTTTGACGAAGATAATGTCAGCATTGCCCTCCTTTGACGAAGATAATGTCAGCATTGCCCTCCTTTGACGTAGATAATGTCAGCATTGTCCCCTTTTGACAGCCGTTGCCCAGCCTGAACTATGATCAACAGGACAATAGCAGTCTCACCCTCTGTTGACAGAGAACTATGATCAACAGGACAATACCAGTCTCGCCCTCTGTTGACAGAGAACTAGGATCAACAGGACAATAGCAGTCTCACCCTCTGTTGACAGAGAACTAGGATCAACAGGACAGTACCAGTCTCACCCTCTGTTGACAGAGAACTAGGATCAACAGGACAATAAGGTCAACAGGACAATACAAGTCTCACTCTCTGTTGACAGAGAACTAGGATCAACAGGACAATAAGATCAACAGGACAATAGCCATCTCACCCTCTGTTGACAGAGATCTAGGATCAACAGGACAATAAGATCAACAGGACAATAGCAGTCTCACCCTCTGTTGACAGAGAACTAGGATCAACAGGACAATAGCAGTCTCACCCTCTGTTGACAGAGAACTAGGATCAACAGGACAATAAGATCAACAGGACAATAGCAGTCTCACCCTCTGTTGACAGAGAACTAGGATCAACAGGACAATAGCCGTCTCACCCTCTGTTGACAGAGATCTAGGATCAACAGGACAATAGCCGTCTCACCCTCTGTTGACAGAGATCTAGGATCAGCAGGACAATAAGGTCAACAGGACAATAGGAGTCTCAACCTCTGTTGACAGAGTTATTGCCAAGCCTGACCCTGTGTGTGAGTCTTTCAGTGTGCAGTGTGAAAAGCAAATTAGGGGAGATAAGATAGATAGTAGGGGAGTGGGGGTAAGTCAGATAGTTTGGGGGGGGGGGGGATAGAGAAGTAGTTTAACGGAAAATAAGGAAGCTAATTTGTAGAGGTAATTTGGGGGAGTTTGTGATGCTAGTTTGGAGGGAGTATGGAAGATAGTTTGGGGCATGTAGGGAAGATAGTTTGGGTGAGATAAAGGAACTTGTAGAAAAGATACAAGATAAAATGCAGGACCTGTCTCCGGCTAATCAGACGTAAATCTCACGATCCACTACGAAGGAGAAGAAGAAGAAGAAATAGTGAAGGGGGGGTGTGGATGGAGGGGGTAGGGGTGGGGTGTGTGTGAAAATGAGGTAGCAGAAGATGTGAAGATGACCAAAGATAAACCTGGATTCACACACTCGCTACAGGCTAATGGTCTCATCAGCTCAACGAAACGGCCTTCACCTCTCCGAGTTAAGAAAGGTGACAAAAGAGCTGGCTGCCTCTTCACAAAGCGTCTTTTCAGCTCAGGCCTTGCCCCTGTCGCGGATCTCTACCCCCCGCCCGTCAGAGAGAGCTGTTCGCTCTAAGACCTCGGGGTCCACAGGCCTTGTCTGTTGTCTACTGTGCCCTTCTCCTCCTCCACCCCCCCCCCCCCCAAACCGGCGTCACCCTCTCCCTTCCCCGGGTCCATCCGGTCCTCTAGGAGCTCTTATTTGACCACGCAAGGCTGGTTTGTAACAGATTTGGCTGAGTGACTCCAGTTACGGCTTGTTGGATACGGCGTGGAGGCTTGAGGTGAAATTACAGGGAATCGGGGGAACTCAAGTATGGCGTGAATGCCAAGGCAACGAGAGAGAGAGAGAGAGAGAGAGAGAGAGAGAGAGAAAAGAGAGAGTCAGACAGACAGACAGAGGGGGGGGGGGGGGGGGGACACATCTCAGTAATAAAGGGAGAGGCAAGCAAAAGGCATGTACTTATTTCCTGATATGAAAGCAAAGCACCAGCATTTCCAAACACTCTGTCACCCTCGTTCTTCAAGGGGCATATTCCGATACCCAATATACATCACAAATTGACATCTTACTATTACATATTCATATCATATGAAAAAAAAAGGTAAATCAAATAGAATACAAAAGGAGGGAGGGAAGAGGAGAGGCGGGGGGGGAGGGGGGGAGGGATTACGATTTCTCCTCTTCTACCTGTTCAAACACATCCCTCCTCTTTCCTTCTTCCTTACTCATGCTTAGCTCTTCCTGTTCCCCATCTTCCTTCTGTCATTGTTCAAGATGTTCTAGGAATGTCTCTTATGGAAATGAGTGGACCGATTCATTCAACCGTATCACTTGCAGGAAGGTGGGCTGCCGTCCTGTGGTGTGATGCATCCAACATGGCCGCGTCAGATGACAGACGCAAAATCAACGGTGCCGTGTCCTTACCCGTGACGGCTCTCAGAGAAGTCAGAACAGCTCCACGACATCACTGCTGACACACGACGGGAGCTTTCCCCTCACGTCTGGACTAGCCCTTTGTACGGTGCTGGCCTTGAGGACCAGACCATCAACAGACTCCTGATGGGGGGGGGGGGGGGGGGGGGGGGGGGGGGGGGGGGGGGGGGGAGGGAATGGGGGTACTGGAGCCTGCAGAGCGCCCTGTCGGCACACCTAAACTAAGGGACGGCACACGAAGGCTGTTTGCTGACCAAATTCTGTAGACGACCCATCTTTCATAATTGAACAGCAATAGACACAGGAAAAAAGTCTTCACAGTATTATCAGTTATTATGACTGTCGTTGCGATGATACGGTAAGAGTGATGAGGAGCCCTTGACTACTTAACACTCTTCGCTGTCCTAGTGTTCATGAGTTATGACATCGTATATTCCTGAATTGATTTTTGACAGTCTGCGTCAATCAAGCAATCAAGAGCACTTTCTGTTGTGGGGCATTAAAAGAGAAACAGCACTGGAGAATTCTTGTGCATGCTTACAAACAAAGTAAAGAGAATTAAAAATGTCTCGACCAATATTGGTGGAATCCGCTCACGATACTCATGACTACAATTCTTGCCTGTTCCGACGGATCAGGCTGGCAGTAGCCCTGTCAAAAGAGAGTCAGGCTGGCAGTGGCCCTGTTAAAAGAGAGTCAGGCTGGCAGTGGCCCTGTCAAAAGAGAGTCAGGCTGGCAGTGGCCCTGTCAAAAGAGGTGTCAGGCTGGCAGTAGCCCTGTCAAAAGAGTCAGGCCGGCAGTAGCCCTGTCAAAAGAGGTGTCAGGCTGGCAGTAGCCCTGTCAAAAGAGGTGTCAGGCTGGCAGTAGCACTGTCAAAAGAGAGTCAGACTGGCAGTAGCCCTGTCAAAAGAGTCAGGCTGGCAGTAGCCCTGTCAAAAGAGGGTCAGGCTGGCAGTAGCCGTGTCAAAAGAGGGTCAGGGTGGCAGTGGCCCTGTCAACAGAGAATCAGGCTGGCAATAGCCCTGTCAACAGAGAATCAGGCCGGCAGTAGCCCTGTCAACAGAGAATCAGGCTGGCAGTAGCCCTGTCAACAGAGAATCAGGCCGGCAGTAGCCCTGTCAACAGAGAATCAGGCTGGCAGTAGCCGTGTCAAAAGAGGGTCAGGCTGGCAGTAGCCGTGTCAAAAGAGTCAGGCTGGCAGTAGCCCTGTCAAAAGAGGGTCAGGCTGGCAGTAGCCGTGTCAAAAGAGTCAGGCTGGCAGTAGCCCTGTCAAAAGTGTCAGGCTGGCAGTAGCCCTGTCAAAAGAGTCAGGCTGGCAGTAGCCTGTCAAAAGAGAGTCAGACTGGCAGTAGCCCTGCCAAAAGAGAGTCAGGCTGGCAGTAGCGTGTCAAAAGAGTCAGGCTGGCAGTAGCCCTGTTAACAGAGAGTCAGGCTGGCAGTAGCCCTGTCAAAAGAGGTGTCAGGCTGGCAGTAGCCCTGTCAAAAGAGAGTCAGGCTGGCAGTAGCCCTGTCAAAAGAGAGTCAGGCTGGCAGTAGCCCTGTCAAAAGAGAGTCAGGCTGGCAGTAGTCCTTTCAAAAGAGTCAGGCTGGCAGTAGCCCTGTCAAAAGAGGGTCAGGCTGGCAGTAGCCCTGTCAAAAGAGTCAGGCTGGCAGTAGCCCTGTCAAAAGAGGGTCAGGCTGGCAGTAGCCGTGTCAAAAGAGTCAGGCTGGCAGTAGCCCTGTCAAAAGAGGGTCAGGCTGGCAGTAGCCGTGTCAAAAGAGTCAGGCTGGAAGTAGCCCTGTCAAAAGAGGGTCAGGCTGGCAGTAGCCCTGTCAAAAGAGTCAGGCTGGCAGTAGCCCTGTCAAAAGAGGGTCAGGCTGGCAGTAGCCGTGTCAAAAGAGTCAGGCTGGCAGTAGCCCTGTCAAAGGAGTCAGGCTGGCAGTAGCCCTGTCAAAGGAGTCAGGCTGGCAGTAGCCCTGTCAACAGAAGGTCATAGCTATCAGTACAAGCTGGGGCTTGGAATAGCCCTGTCAGAACAGGCTGGGGCTTGGAATTGCTCTGTCAGTACAAGCTGGGGCTTGGAATAGCCCTGTCAGAACAGGCTGGGGCTAACAATAACCCTATCAGTACAAGCTGGGGCTTGGCATAACCCTGTCAGTACAAGCTGGGGCTTGCAATGGCTGTCAGTACAAGCTGGGGCTTGGAATAACCCTATCAGTACAAGCTGGGGCTTGCAATGGCTGTCAATACAAGCTGGGGCTTGCAATAACGCTGTCAGTACAAGCTGGGGCTTGGAATAGCCCTGTCAGCGGAAGATCAGGCTGACAATCTTAACACTGGATGTGTGGTAGCTGCTTCCACCATAACTTGATATTGGACTCATCCTAGTGCCCAAGAACAGTGTACGGTCTAATCTCCTATCATCATGGAACAAAAGCAACATTTCCATCTTTTCCGTTTTCAAACCAGCCTGTTACGAATAATGTCTGTGCTGTGTTACCTTGGTCAGGAGGGATGTATGGAATGTTACTCCGCTTTTCAGATGTTCTGTTACGAATAATGTCTGAGAGCTGTGTTACCTTGGTCAGGAGGAATGTATAGAATGTCACTCCGCTTTTCAGATGTCCATGTCCACCTCTCGTATCGCTCGACATTCCTTTTCATCAGACCGACTTATGGACATAAAGCTAACCCGTCTCGCGACAGCGCTAATATCTTTTTGCTGGTAATTAGGGCCTGTGAAATGGCGGGATGGTAGCAGTCTCTTTATGGTCCCTGGTCGGGAATAGGCAGGGGAACCGGGGGCACAGAAGGTATGGGATGAAGAACGGGTACCTTGAACAGCATAGTTTATGTCTACCTGCCCCTGCGTACCCGTCTATCCAGTCACGGTCGAATGGAGATGCTACAAGCATAAACTGTCGTTCTCTCTCTCTCTCTCTCTCTCTCTCTCTCTCACGCACGCATTCACACACACACACACACACACACACACACACACACACACACACACACACACACACACTTTCTTTTCCCATCACTTTATTCCGGTACACTCCTATTTCAGGGTTTTTCCCCAGCTGGTGGGACCGTCAATGTTTGCATAGACTTCAGTGTCCCGGCTCTCTGAAGAAAGGGGGAAGTCACCCCCCCCCCCCCCCCCCCTCCAGTCTCAGTCTCATGCCGCTCTACAGGCTGTGTGAAAGAGTCTAATGCACACTTTGAATTCGCGGTGATTACTGTCAGCCATCACACAGTGTGAGAGAGAGACGTCGCGGGGTAGGTAGCACACTCGTAATGGCAAAAGACAGTAGTCATCAAGAAGTTGGCCTAATATAACTCATCCCCTGTTGAATTCTTGGTGCACGTTCTGATCGAGAACGCAGTCTTTCTTGAAGCAGGTCATTGTCAAAGAAAGGAACCGTATCCTGGCATGTATTAGCTCACTATTCTTTAAAAAAAAAATACAATGGAGTACAGGCGGGTGTTGTGGACCAGTGTTTAATAACGACCATCAACAAAAATGACAAAATAAATGTACACAATGGCGCACACAACTGATGGCATACAAGAGCTGTTTTCACCTGTGATAGATGCACGCGGTTAGTAATACACGGTTAGTAATACACAATAGGCTTTTCATCTGAAATTGATGCACGCAATGGGTGGGTCGACGAGAGTTCCTTCCACACATACTGCTACACAAGACTGGTAATCTACGATTTTTTTTTAAACACCAGTATCTGATACGCATGGTTGGTAATATACAACAGCTCTTTTAACATGTAACTGATGCACACGACTGGTAATACACAACAGCTGTTTTCACGCTTGCTGATGTACACATTTTGTAATACACAACAGCTCTTTTCGCGTGTTGTTGATGCACACGTTTTGCAATATGTAAAAGCTCTTTTCACGTGTTGTTGATGTACACGTTTTGTTATATGTAACAGCTCTTTTCACGCGTTGCTGATGCACGCGTTTTGTAATATGTAACAGCTCTTTACACGTGTTGTTGATGCACGCGTTTTGTAATATGTAACAGCTCTTTTCACGTGTTGTTGATGTACACGTTTTGCAATGTGTAACAGCTCTTTTCACGTGTTGTTGATGCACGCGTTTTGTAATATGTAACAGCTCTTTTCACGTGTTGTTGATGCACGCGTTTTGCAATATGTAACAGCTCTTTTCACCTGTTGATGATACACACCATGGGTGGGCAATACACAACACAGATACTGTAACGTAATTAGTAACATACAACTTGTAGTTGATACACCTAATTAGTTATATACAACTTGTAATTAATGTACATGATTGAAATACACAACAGCTGTTTTCACCTGTTGCCTAAGCACACAATGGGTAATATACAACAGCTCCTCTCACCTGTAATTGATGTACACGATTGGTAATACACATCAGCTTTTTTTCAACTCTTCCTGATGCACGAGACGGGTCATGATAAAAGTTCTTTTCACTTGTAATTGATTCAAAAGATTGGGACCACACACCAGCACTTTTCGCTTGGTACAGGTTGGTCATATACAACGGCTCTTTTCACCTGTTGCTAATGCACACAATTAGTCGTATACCAACGGCTCTCTTCACCTGTTGCTAATGCACAAATTAGTCGCACACACGGCTCTTTTCACCTGTTGCTAATGCACACAATTAGTCGTACACAACGGCTCTTTTCACCTGTTGCTAATGTACACAATTAGTCGTACACAACGGCTCTTTTCACCTGTTTGCTAATGCACACAATTAGTCGTACACAACGGCTCTTTTCACCTGTTGCTAATGCACACAATTAGTCGTATACAACGGCTCTTTTTTTCACTGTTGCTAATGCACACGACTGGTCATCAACAACGGCTCTTTTCACCTGTTGCTGACGCGCATGACTGATTATACACGACAGCTCTTTTCCATCTGTTATGGTCACACTCAAATAATAATGTACAAGAACTCTTTTTCACTTGTACCTCATGCACACGATTAGTAATAAACAATAGTTCTTTTTACCTGTTGCTGAAGCAAACATTTGGTCATATGCAACAGATCTGCTGATGATAGCACAATTGGTAATGCACACCGTCTCTTTTCATCCGTTATTAGTTCTCATCCCCAGCTGAAGCATTTGTACCATAGTGTTCAAGTACTTCGGCTGTTTGGATGATCCCTGGAGTCTTTTAGCCAGGGTACGACGACGACGACAACAACAACAGCAACAACAACAACAACAATACACACAACTGGGAATACAAAGCAGCTCTTTTCACCTGTTACGGATACACACGATTGGTGATATCTAACAGCTCTTTTCACAACACCTCTTGTCACCTGTTGCTGCGGCACATGGTTAGTTAAAAACAACAGTTCTTTTCACACATCATTGAGGCACATTACTGGTAACAGAAAGCAGTCCTTTTCACACATCATTTACACACATTACTGGTAACAGAAAGCATTTCTTTTCACACATCATTTAGGCACATTACTGGTAACAGAAAGCAGTTTTTTTCACACATCATTTAGGCACATTACTGGTAACAGAAAGCAGTTCTTGTAACACATCATTTAGGCACATTACTGGTAACAGAAAGCAGTTCTTTTCACACATCATTTAGGCATATTACTGGTAACAGAAAGCAGTTCTTTTCACACATCATTTAGATACATTACTGGTAACGTAAGGCAGTTCTTTTCACACATCATTTAGGCACATTACTGGTAACAGAAAGCCGTTCTTTTCACACATCATTTAGACACATTACTGGTAACAGAAAGCAGTTCTTTTCACACATCATTTAGGCACATTAATGGTAACAGAAAGCAGTTCTTGTAACACATCATTTAGGCACATTACTGGTAACAGAAAGCAGTTCTTTTCACACATCGTTCACACACATTACTGGTAACGTAAGGCAGTTCTTTTCACACATCATTTAGGCACATTACTGGTAACAGAAAGCCGTTCTTTTCACACATCATTTAGACACATTACTGGTAACAGAAAGCAGTTCTTTTCACACATCATTTAGGCACATTAATGGTAACAGAAAGCAGTTCTTGCAACACATCATTTAGGCACATTACTGGTAACAGAAAGCAGTTCTTTTCACACATCGTTCACACACATTACTGGTAACGTAAGGCAGTTCTTTTCACACATCATTTACACACATTACTGGTAACAGAAAGCAGTTCTTGTAACACATCATTTAGGCACATTACTGGTACCAGAAAGCAGTTCTTTTCACACATCATTTAGGCACATTACTGGTAACAGAAAACAGTTCTTTTCACCTGATGCTGATGCCTACGACTGGTAATGCAGTAGAGCTCTGTTGACACTTCATTGATGCACACGGCTGATCATACACAACACCTCTTTTATCTGCAAATGATGCACACGACAGCTGATACACAACAGTTCTTTTACCTGTACTTGAAGTGCACGATTGGTAAATACATAGCAACTCTTTTCACTTGTTGCCTGATGAACGCAATGGTTATACACAGCCGCACTGTTCACCTGTTATTCATGCACATGGTTTGTTATCTGCAACTGGTCTTTTTGCCTGTTACCGATACAGTCCTATGACTGGTCATATCAGCAGCTGTGTTCATATGTCGCTGATGCACACGATTGCTAATGCCCTACAGCTCTTTTCGCCTTTTGTTGAAGCAGACGATAGTAATATACAACAGCTCTTTTCGCCTTTTGTTGAAGCACACGATCAGTAATATACAACAGCTCTTTTCGCCTTTTGTTGAAGCACACGATTGGTAATATACAACAGCTCTTTTCGCCTTCTGCTGAAGCAGACAATTGGTAATATACAAGAGCTCTTTTCGCCTTTCGTTGAAGCAGACGATTGGTAATATACAACAGCTCTTTTCGCCTGTTGCTGAAGCAGACGATTGGTGATATACAACAGCTCTTTTCGCCTGTTGCTCATGCACAGGGTTGGTAGATAATACACAACAGTTCATTTCATCAGTCGCCGGTGCATACATTCAAAACGCCAACGTTGGAAAATCTCAACAAAATAACAAGCCGACAGATCTGTCAGTAACTTCTTGCACAGGCAGTACAATCATGTGTAATTTCGCACAAACTGTTTAAGTCATTCAGAATTCCTTCGTTCGCTTTGGATGCAGTTTGATGTCAAACATCACCTTGATGAAGCAGTGCAGTATTTCTCCTCCTAACGAACTGTAACATCTATGATTGACAGCCAGGAACTCAGTAGAGGGGGAGGGAAGGTGGTGCCACATAAATCATTCTTTGTTAAAATGAAGAAAGGTTCCAGAACTTTCTTTTTTGCTTTACAAGCATGTAACATGTGATCATTCAGAAGGTCATGTTGTCAGCGAGTCTCACAACTGGTCAGTCAGCAAGTCTCACAACAGGTCAGTTGGTAAGGTAGAATGAACTGGTCAGTTGGGAAGGTCGAATGAACTGGTCTGTTGGTAAGGTAGAATGAACTGGTCAGTGTGTAAGGTAGAAGGAACTGGTCAGTTGGTAAGGCAGAATGAACCGGTCAATCAGCAAGTCTCACAACTGGAATGTCGGTAAGGTAGAATGAAGTGGTCAGTTGGTAAGGTAGAATGAAGTGGTCAGTTGGTAAGGCAGAATGAACTGGTCTGTTGGTAAGGTAGAATGAACTGGTCAGTTGGTAAGGCAGAATGAACTGGTCTGTTGGTAAGGTAGAATGAACTGGTCAGTTGGTAAGGCAGAATGAACTGGTCTGTTGGTAAGGTAGAATGAACTGGTCAGTTGGTAAGGTAGAAGGAACTGGTCAGTGTGTAAGGTAGAATGAAGTGGTCAGTTGGTAAGGTAGAATGAACTGATCAGTCTGTAAGGTAGAATGAACTGGTCAGTCGGTAAGGTAGAATGAACCGGTCAATCAGCAAGTCTCACAACTGGACAGTCGGTAAGGTAGAATGAACTGGTCAGTGCGTAAGGTAGAATGAACTGGTCAGTTGGTAACCTAGAATGAAATGGTCAGTTGGTAAGGTAGAATGAACTGGTCAGTCTGTAAGGTAGAATGAACCGGTCAATCATCAAGTCTCACAACTCGACAGTCGGTAAGGTAGAATGAACTGGTCAGTTGGTAAGGTAGAATGAACTGGTCAGTTGGTAAGGTAGAATGAACTGACTGGTCAGTTGGTAAGGTAGAATGAACTGGTCTGTTGGTAAGGCAGAATGAACTGGTCAGTGTGTAAGGTAGAAGGAACTGGTCAGTTGGTAAGGCAGAATGAACTGGTCAGTGTGTAAGGTAGAAGGAACTGGTCAGTGTGTAAGGTAGAATGAAAGTGGTCAGTCTGTAAGGTAGAATGACTGGTCAGTTGGTAAGGTGCAATAAACTGGTCAGTCTGTAAGGCAGAATTAAAGCCGGTCGTCATGCAGAAGCGTAAAAGTGTGTGAAAACCACACAGAAGCATACGGAACACCCGAGTCAACCAGTGTACCCAGTGTTCTCGCAATGATTTCCCTTGCACTTGAGTTTTAACCAGCTCATCCCTCCCCCTCCATCCACACCCCTGCCCCCTCAATCCTCCCTCCCCTCACTACCTCTCTCTCTCTCTCTCTCTCTCTCTCCGCCCTCTCTTCTCTCCCCTCCGCTCCCCCACTTCTTTCCCACCGCGGCATGCACTTGCACATGGGTGCGCTCATTGTCAGCGACGTGCAACAAGACATGCGCACTGACTACCTTGCAGCATGTGCACTCCGTGCTGCACGTTCATGGGATCTAGGTCAGTGGGACAGTGGCGGGTTTCAAGACGTAAGGCCCTATAAAGGGGCAAAGCACAGGCGAAATGCTGGGATGCATGCATGCATGTGTGTGTGTGTGTGTGTGTGCAGGGATTGGTGGGTGGGGGTGGGCTTGGGTGGGCTGGGGGGGGGCGGATGTTGCCGCCTACGGTGGTGTACTATCGTGCTCTTGTACGCTTGCGAGGGGAAAAAAAAAGCAAATATACGGGAAATTTTATATTAACCCGTGTTTCCCTCTGATACACTCACGCGCGCATGCGATCGTACATGCACACAAACATACACACACGTACGCTCGCGCACGCGCGCGCGCACGCACGCGCACACACACACACACACACACACACACACACGCGCGCGCGCGCGCGCGCACCCTCGCAAGCTCGCTCACGCGCACGCGCGCACATACACACACACGCGCGCGCGCGTGCACGCACGCACGCTCCCACGCACGCAGGCACACACGCAGGCGTGCACGCATGCACGCACGCGCACGCACGCACACACACACACACGCACGCACACACACACACACACACACACACACACACACACACACACACACACACACAACTGGAGCAGGATTTGAAAAAGGAATTCTCATCACCGTCGTCATATCATCACCGTCACCACTATCATCACAATCATTATCCTCGTCGTCGTTATCAGGCACGGTCGCTATGATCATCACCGTCACCATTATCATCACGATCATTATCCTCGTCGTCGTTATCAGGCACGGTCGCTACGATCATCACCGTCACCACTATCATCACCGTCACCATTATCATCACCGTCACCACTATCATCACAATCATCGTCCTCGTCGTCGTTATCAGGCACGGTCGGTCAGCTGACTTTAAATTCTTACGTTAAGTTCCATCAAGAAGCAGAGATGATGACTATATAGCAGAAAGACTCATAGGTGACACTGATCCTATATTGCTTCCTTACATTCCAAATTAAGGTCGTTTTCACACGTGAAACTGAAAATAAGGAAAGACAAGATGAAAATAAAGGGAAAGGAAGAGGAGGAGGAGGAGGAGGAGGTGGAGGAGGAGGAGGAGGATAGAGGGGAGGGGGGGAGGGAGGGAGACAGACAGACAGACAGATAGACAGGGGTTGAGGACAGAGAGGTGGAGTTGAGGACAGAGAGGTGGGGTTGAGGAAAGAGAGGTGTTGAGGACAGAGAGGTGTGCTTGAGGACAGAGAGGTGTTGAGGACAGAGAGGTGGGGTTGAGGACAGAGAGGTGGGGTTGAGGACAGAGAAATGGGGTTGAGGACAGAGAGGTGGAGTTGAGGACAGAGAGGTGGAGTTGAGGACAGAGAGAGGTGGGGGTAAGGACAGTGAGGTTGAGTGGAGGACAGAGAGGTGGAGTTGAGGACAGAGAGATGGAGTTGAGGACAGAGAGATGATGGAGTAGAGTACTGAGAGGTGGAGTAGAGGACAAAGAGGTGGAGTTGAGGACAGAGAGAGATGGAGTAGAGTACAGAGAGGTGGAGTAGAGGACAAAGAGGTGGAGTTGAGGACAGAGAGATGGAATAGAGTACAGAGAGGTGGAGTAGAGGACAAAGAGGTGGAGTTGAGGACAGAGAGATGGAGTAGAGTACAGAGAGGTGGAGTAGAGGACAAAGAGGTGGAGTTGAGGACAGAGAGATGGAGTAGAGTACAGAGAGGTGGAGTAGAGGACAAAGAGGTGGAGTTGAGGACAGAGAGATGGAGTAGAGTACAGAGAGGTGGAGTAGAGTACTAAGAGGTGGAGTTGAGGACAGAGAGGTGGAGCGGAGGGCAGAGAGATGAAGCTGAGGACAGAGAGGTGGAGTTAAGGACAGAGAGGTGGGGTTGAGGACAGAGAGGTGGAGCTGAGGACAGAGAGGTGGAGTTGAGGACAGATGTTCTAGGATTTGCTTGCGGGTTTTTCCCCCTAACTCGGTCTGGCCAGTTGTACAAAAAAAAAGTTAAAAAAAAAAAAAACACTTGTGTTAATTGATTACGCCCGAGGTGAGGGCAAGCCACTTCGTATATCAAAAAGAAAAGAAAAGAAAAGAAAAGAACAAAAAGAAAGAAAAGAAAGACAAACTGTTTGATTTTTTTTTTTTTTTTTTTTCCCAAGGACATGTGAGTGTTCGTGGAACACTCTTCGCGATAATTTTCTTGACGAGTTCGTGTTCGAAATATTTCTGTTCTTCAGAGCAGAACATTCGTGCATGTTCCCTGCTGCTTTGCGTTGTTGTTGTGTTGTTGTTGTGGTGGTGGTGGTGGTGGTGGTGGTGGTGGTGGTGGTGGTGGTGGTTATTGTTCTTGTTGTTGTTGTTGATACTTTCTCTTTCTGTTTTTTCAATGCGAACTGGAGGCAGACTTGTCATTTTCAGCATGAGCGCTAAAGGCCAAAAAACGCCGGACACTACTGAGACCACTGTGACCATGCCCTGCAGTGGTGCCAGAACACCCACGTCACGGTGTCCACCCGAGCGGGCACGTCACTGGACTGGCTGAAGGCGATGATGCGTGCTGGACACCAATAGACACCGCCAGGACCCCCCCCCCCCCCCCCCCCCCCCCCCCCCCCCCCCCCCCCCCCCCCCCCCCCCCTGCTTGTGAATTTGAGCTCCTCCACTGCTTGTGAATTTCAGCTCAGGTGTAGTCCCGCCACAGTGCTCTCCCTTCCCAAGATCTTTTGTCCCTGCTATTATACCTGCAGTGGACACGGAGACGAAAGGAAGGAAAAAATAGGGGGGGGGGGGGGGGGGGGGGGGGGGGGGTCTCCGTAAAGAGAAGGTAGAAAGAAGGAAATTTTTCGTAGAGAGGCAACAGAAAGGAAAGAGAGGACTGGTACAGAGAAACAAAAAGAAGATAGGAAGAGAATTCAAAAAGAAGAAAACGAAAAAAAAAGACAGCATTTGGAGGGAAGAGAAAAGACAGGGAGGGAAAGAACTTAGAGAGAGAGGAGAAAGAAAGAGTAAGAAAGAATTCGGAGGGAGAAGAATATAATACAATATAATAATTATAACATGTGTCTGATTGCAGGAGCATTCAAACTTATTCCAGAATGCTTTGATTGGGGGACAGTTGTAAAAGAAATGTTCTAGACTGTTCACTTCAGTTTTGCAAATGGAACATCTATTGTCATCAATTTTTCATTTTATGTAAAAAGAAATATATTTATTGGGTATATGTTGTGCATTTTTTTCCACATCTCCCTCAATCTAATTTCTTTCGTAACAGCATGTGCCAGTAACCATGTACCCTGCCTGTTTCAATGTTTATATTTCCAAGCCAAAATCCGTGAGCACAAAGTTTTTAATTCCTCAGTCGTCTTTTCTTTGTCATTTAATATCTTCCTGATGTGTTTAAGTTTTTAACAATGAACCCTGTAATCAAAGTCTTCCTGTATCAATTCTTCTGGGCGAGAGTGGTCACAGATCCAGGTTTTCCAGTACACAGGTATTAAAGTTACTAGTTCGTTACACTCAAACAGTGCGTTTGCTCCATTGTATAATACCTTCTCCACACCTTCCTCACTGCTCGCCATTCTATGTTATTTTTCTTTGGTATGTCCTCGATTCGTTCAATTCCTGCTTGTTTTTTCAAAAAGGAAAGAGTAACGCATGGCCTTTATATTTATTCAGTGAATTGTTCCAAAAATAGCTGTTTATGAAAGTTTTGTCGAGATATAATGAGTATGCAGAGCCTCTTGCCAAAATGGGCTGTTAATTTGACAACGTGATGTTGGCATGTTTGATGTGCAGTTTATGTCAAAGGCTGTATATTGCTTATCAGTTTTCTTTTTAATGCCATTTGGGAATATAGCTCCAGTTATCATTTGTTGCTGTGAATAATCTACCAATTCACTGTTAATAAAAACTTTCTCTGTATTCTAAAAACGCTGACCATCCTGACTCCTCCTTGGCTAATACCAGCTTCCATAATTGTCCTTTTATCTTTTTTCAAACACTTTTTTTTTTACTGGAACTCTCCCTTTGCCCTATAAATGTATATAAGGTTCTGTTTATTGTAGTTAAGACCTTCTTAGGCAGATCAACAGACTGCATTACGAATATAAAGCATTTTACTATTACAATTTTCCATTAATTCCTAAGTCTCTCCAACCCGTGTTTTATTTAGTTTCTTACCAGTTCTTCCATGTCTATTGTAGCTTGGTTATTTGTAAAGTACATCCCTAAAAAATGTTTTCTGTCAACGTAAAGGGCAGATGTTTTTGTGTCTCTCTGTATTCCTGGTCTCATTGCGCGCGCGAACAAAATGTATATGTCGGCTAGTTCTTGGCTGACAAAGCAAAAATCAACTATCCTTGCAATAAATGAGTTTTGCCTCCACCATGTATACACCGTTTCCTCCCATGAAATACTCTCCAGAGATCTTTCAGGTCTGTATTTGTAATAATTTTGTTCAATTTTCTAAAATTTCTTTTCACTCTATGAATCACCAGATATGATATCCAGCTTACTGCATATGACAGTATTAAATCTCCTGTGCACAATTTTGTTGTTGCTGATTTACCTTTTCAATAAAACGTCTTGCAAATGCCTGAAGAATTTAATTTTGTTCTTGTATGTGGGCTGTCGGTCCATTACTTGTAAGTGATGGCATCACGGTCAGACAGATCTGCGTCTGGCTGGTCTGCAGTGGAGGCCAGTTGTAACTGGACACAGATGGCATGTGGGCTGTCGGGGTCAGTGCACAGGAGGGGTGGGGGGAGGGGGGGGGAGGGGAGGGGAGGTTGGGCTTGACACGTCACCTGTTTGATGATTTGCCTTCATTGGGTCTGAGACTATAGAGATGTAGAGAAGGTATTCCAAAGAGGTTGTAACTGTTCATAAGAACATATATGTTTCCCCATTTCTAAAGTCTTCCAGCTCTGCCCACGTTTCTGTTCTACCCACGTCTCTGTTCCTGTAAGTCCGTAAGTACGTAGGTCTTTGACACTCCCAAGTCAAGCGTTTGCCAAGTTTGGTTAAATGTAGGCCTATTTTTTTTTTTTTTTTTTTTTTTTTTTAGCCATATCTGTCCTACGCCTAGTCCAGTGTTTATCCAGATCTATTATACCCCCAAGTTCATGTTTACCCCAGTCTATAATATCGCCAGGTCAGTATTTACTCAAGTCTCTATCATTCCCAAGTCTGTGTCTTCCCAGATCTATGTTTACCAAAGTCTAAGTTATCCAAGGCCTATGTTTCTTCAGATTACTATTACCCACGGATCTGTTTACAGGGTCTAGTTAAATGAGGTGTATGTTTACCCAGGTCTATGTTACCCCCAGGTCGATGTTTACCATATCCACGTTATCCGAAGGTCTGTATTACTCCAAGGTATATGTTTACCCAAGTCTCTGTTACCCAGGGTATAATATTATGTGTACTCGGGTCTAGGTGACTCCTCACTGTGTGTTACTCCCATTTCTAAGTTCACCCAGGTCTATGTTAACTCCAGTCCTGCTAATGGTTACCCAGGCTGACCAGACTTCGCCATCGTGTTCACCTTTCTCTGCATTGTTTGTTACCGGTAATCCCAGTTCCGGCACAGTTCACGTTACCCGCTAAACTTTCCCAATCGATGGAACTCGTGAAAGACAAAGTGAAAGCAACCCAGTCGTCGCTGGTTCAGCGTCTTTCTGTTGACAGTCCACTACAAGGTCTACCGACAAGATCCATGATGTCACAGGGGATTTCAGACGTCTTTCGGTTGACAATCCTCTGTAACGTCTACCGACACAAGATCCATGTTATCTTCAGGGATTTCAGACGTCTTTCTGTTGACAGTCCACTACAAGGTCTTCCGACACAAGATCCATGTTGTCTCGATGGATTTCAGACGTATTACTGTTGACAGTCCACTGCAACGTCTACCGACACAAGATCCATGTTGTCACTAGGGATTTCAGACATCTTTCTGTTGACAGTCCACTACAATGTCTACCGACACAAGATCCTTGTTGTCTTAAGGGATTTCAGACGTCTTTCTGTTGACAGTCCACTACAGGTCTAGCGACATAGATCCATGTTGTCTCAAGGGATTTCAGACGTCTCTCTGTTGACAGTCCACTACAAGGTCTTCCGACACAAGATCCATGTTGTCACAAGGGATTTCAGACGTCTTTCTGTTGACAGTCCACTACAAGGTCTTCCGACACAAGATCCATGTTGTCACAAGGGATTTCAGACGTCTCTCTGTTGACAGTCCACTACAAGGTCTATCGACATAGATCCATGCTGTCTCAAGGAATGTCAGTCGTCTTTCTGTTGACAGTCCACTACAAGGTCTACCGACACAAGATCCATATTGTCTCAAGGGATTTCAGACGTCTCTCTGTTGACAGTCCACTACAAGGTCTAGCGACATAGATCCATGCTGTCTCAAGGGATTTCAGACGTCTCTCTGTTGACAGTCCACTACAAGGTCTAGCGACATAGATCCATGCTGTCTCAAGGGATTTCAGACGTCTTTCTGTTGACAGTCCACTACAAGGTCTAGCGACATAGATCCATACTGTCTCAAGGGATTTCAGACGACTTTCTGTTGACAGTCCACTACAAGGTCTAGCGACATAGATCCATGCTGTCTCAAGGGATTTCAGACGTCTTTCTGTTGACAGTCCACTACAAGGTCTAGCGACATAGATCCATGCTGTCTCAAGGGATTTCAGACGTCTTTCTGTTGACAGTCCACTACAAGGTCTAGCGACATAGATCCATGCTGTCTCAAGGGATTTCAGACGTCTCTCTGTTGACAGTCCACTACAAGGTCTACGGACACAAGATCCTTGTTGTCTCAAGAGATTTCAGACGGAAAGAAACAGCGTCAGACACTAGCCTGCTTCAACTTGGCCACGTCCAGGTATGATGCAAACTTTCACGCAGTATGTAAACGATGCTTGGATTACGTGTCACACATACACATGTATGTATGTGCGCGCGCGCGTGCGCGTGTGTGTGTGTGTACGTGCGTGCGTGTGTGTGTATGACACATAATCCACGCAGTTTACCCCCCCCCCCCCCCCCTCGCTCTCTCTACGACTTATTCCTCATCACCATATATGCATATATACGACTTATTCTTCATATATATATATGTGTGTGTGTGTGTGTGTGTGTTGTGTGTGTGTGTGTGTGTGTGTGTGTGTGTGTGTGTGTGTGTGTCCTATACGATCAAACAATGTGTAGTCCTCAAAAAAAAAAAAAAAAAAAAAAAAAAAAAAAACAAAAACAAAAAAAAGAAATAAACAGCAGGGCACTGCAGCATACAACAACGTACAGACGTATGCCAAGCAAGGCAACTTTATCACGCAGTAAATTCATACGCACTAGCTGTCACCATGACGATTCTGTACGAACTTTCCCGAATGGCTTGATCACGCTGACAATGGGCAGGGAAAAGAAAAGAGGACGATGTACTAAAGATTCCAATAGAAAGTTTGACACACATGTACAATATATCCAAAACCATCTCATATGATACCCCTTCCCACGCGCGGGGGGAACGGGGGGTGTGGGAGAGGATTTTCGATATATTGTACATGTGCGCGAAATTTGTTTCTGATGTGCAGTATTCAGTACATTTCATGACTTCCCTCTTTGCTTTTTCATGTCCGTTATCAGCGTGATCAAGCCATTCGGTGAAAGCTCGGAAAGCTTAAATAAATTGTCATGGTGACAGCCAGTGCTTATGAATATTCTGCATAGCACACACACGCAGAGTTAAGAGTGAGGTAGCCTTTATGTACACACACACATGATGGGGGGGGGGGGGGGGGGGGGGGGGGGGGCTAGCTGAGATTCTTTAACTGTTCATGCATTGGTAACCGTAAAAGCGTAATAATTGCCCTGTTGATCATCGCGCAGAAAAACTTCAGCGCCAACGTCGTTGTTCATGTCTGTCGTAGCATCCTACATCATGTTGTTGGTTTGTAAATATACAGGTGTGAGCCGTTTTTCCCCAAAAAATTTCAGGAGTTAATCAAACGACTACTACGACTCTTATTTCTGAGAGTGACAGTGGTGTGTGTGACCTTTAACAGAGGAAGCGGAAGTTGGGGGAGAGGAGGCGACTAATGATGAGTGGGTCTAGGAGAGCTGAAGTGAACCCCCCTCCCTGCAGAAAGGTGCTGTCCAGTGCCCATCACTCAGGTGGTGATCTGCAGGCCCCGCCCCTAGCAGTTTTTTTTTTTTTTTCACCCCTTCGCTGCCCCAGTTTGCTGTCTAATAGTGCCGAGTTCGAAATTCGTACGCGCCGACATAAAACAGCCATTTTCAGTGTTGGTGGTGTTGTGTAGTGTAAAGTAGCTCACCTCCCCCCCCCCCCCCCCACCCCCCTCTCGTGGGATGATTATCCCCGTCTTCCCTATCACCATAGGTGGGTGAGGACATTTGTACTTGAATGTAAATAACCCCACCGTAAAATCTGTCCTAAGGACATTTTCATGGAGTTGCTAACGTCAGTAACGGTCGACGACCGCTGTACCCAGTGGGCAGAGTGGACAACGACGACTGGATCAAGGCAGATATGCACACCTGGCCGCTTCACATCACATCGCACACACTGGACGCCCAAGCTGGACAGAATGGATGGTCAGTCTGTTGATATTCGGTCAGTGGCTGTGCCCTTGGACAGTGCAGACCACAGGCAGTGCAGGAATGGATGGTCAGTCTGTGTTGATATTTGGTCAGTGGCTGTGTCCACTGACAGTGCAGACCACAGGCAGTGTGATGGAATCTCTCATCTTCCCGCCCTCTGATCAATACTAACATAATGGGTGTGAACCCCACCCTTTCTGTTTACCCGCATTTGTGTGCATGCGCGCAAGCGAGCTCATGCATACATGCGTGCGCGAGCACACACACACACACACACACACACACACTCACACTTTTAAAATGGCACAGAAAACATAATTTATTCTGAGCTTCACACAAAAAAAAGGACATCTGCAAAAGGTAACTTTGCAAGGCTTCAACTGGTCACAGTACCGAAAACGAAGCAGCAGCAGCAACACAGACGTGCTGACTCCATCATATATCTACAAGTAAATGAAAGAAATGATGGAAAATATTTGCCACTTTCTTTTCCCTTTGTTGTCATTATTTCTTTCGTGACCTAAGCAATTACGAGGCACAGACATGCTCAAAGATTTGTGCAAAACGTTTGACCGGCATACGTTGCATAATTATTACTTCAATACCAATGATCACATGTGCATGAGAGAATATGTGTGTGTGTGAGTGCGTGGACAAAAGGAAGTGAAAAACACACGACAAGACACTCGGTGTAGCAAAGTGGCATCAAACAACTCCAGCACAGTCAGCTGAGATCTCATGCAACATGTCAGGGTCAGTGATCAGTCTATTACTTACTCCCCCTGTCCCTGCATATTCAGCAGTCTCTGTCAGGGTCAGTGATCAGTCTACTACTTACTCCCCCTGTCCCTGCATATTCAGCAATCTCATGCAACATGTCAGGGTCAGTCATCAGTCTATTACTTACTCCCCCTGTCCCTGCATATTCAGCAATCTCATGCAACGTGTCAGGGTATCTTGAACAACACACTGTCCTTCTACTCTTCTCCTCATCATCCACATTTCACTTGGTCCTGGTCTTCGGAACCAACACACCTCGCATAAAATCCGGACATTTCCCGTCTCCTGTTGGGACAATCATGACTCTTGGACTATAAACTACACGTGATCTGGCCAGTCACACTGTGTGGCCAAGAATGGTGACAGTCACACTGTGGCCAAGAATGGTGACAGTCACACTGTGGCCAACAATGGTGACAGTCACACTGTAGCCAAGAATGGTGACAGTCACACTGTGGCCAACAATGGTGACAGTCACACTGTAGCCAAGAATGGTGACAGTCACACTGTGGCCAAGAATGGTGACAGTCACACTGTGGCCAAGAATGGTGACAGTCACACTGTGGCCAAGAATGGTGACAATCACACTCTGGCCAAGAATGGTGACAGTCACACTGTGGCCAAGAATGGTTAGTCACACTGTGGCCAAGAATGGTGACAGTCACACTGTGGCCAAGAATGGTGACAGTCACACTGTGGCCAAGAATGGTGACAGTCATACTGTGGCCAGGAATGGTGACAGTCGCACTCTGGCAACAACAATGGTGACAATCACACTGTGGCCAACAATGGTGACATTCACACCAGCCAAAATGTAATGAGGAGTGTATTTCCACACCAGTGTGATTACACTCTTCAGTGAAACTTCTCTGTTTTTAACCATTCTCATCACGATGTGCTCTCTCTAAAACAGTTCCTTGTTCTTCGACATCTTTCTCTCTGTACAAACTGACCTCTGACTTCAGATTCCCTCCCGTTCAAAAGCCATCTTTATACAGGCGTCCTGGAAGTCTTCATGGAGGACTCCTGCTGGACCTCCCTGAACAACCCCAATCACTGTCCTCAGGGTCATGGCATCACCTGACTGACCACCACTGACTCACGCAGTCAGCACAGGACACAGACAGACTGGGAAGCTGCTGTCAGCGTGTGCAGGGTACAACCCAAGAGACCCAAGTACTGTCCACAGGACATGGGACACAAACAATACAAAGTCTAGTTATGTGTCAGTGACAAACATCTCAAAAAAAACATCAATGACACGTAAGATGAACCCACTACATCTTTACGGTTTTCAGAAACATAAAAGGCTAAATAACCAAGTCTGCATCCACTCCAACTGACCTAAGGGGGTCACACAGGGGGAAAAAAAGGAAACCTT
Source organism: Conus betulinus (assembly GCA_016801955.1). Lineage (NCBI taxonomy): Eukaryota > Metazoa > Mollusca > Gastropoda > Neogastropoda > Conidae > Conus > Conus betulinus. The sequence continues at coordinate 209,327 of JADBJO010003463.1, read as the reverse complement.
ATTTAACTAACCCTCGCAGACCTAACATAACAACTGGATGTTCAGCCTGTTGAGTTGAAAGGTAAGGGCTGCTGTTCCTCAAACTGTGGTAACTTTGGATTGGCACATGAAAAGGACATTCGGCTACGGACGCATAATTTTCTATAACACATTAACTTTCCTCAGTTTCTCAATTGTCTACTGATGTATGGTTCCTTGGTAAACAGGGGCCAGACAGATCACTCATTCTTTATCACTGCATCTTATTCCAACATGTTATAGCATCACGTTTTGCTGTAACATGCACATAAAAGTAGACAGCATCACGTTTGCTGTAACATGCACATAAAAGTAGACAGAGTCATAGTCAAATATATTTTCTGCAACTCTGTACATTTATACGACTTTGTTATTCATGTTTTAAGAGTTAATTTCTTTTGTACTTATGTTAATTTCTTTTGTACTTATGTTTTAAAAGCTATCAGTGTGAAGATCTTCCACTAACATTTCATCTGCAGCTTGCCTCATTGTAAAGCCTCAATAATGTCGGAAGAAAAAAAGTGAGGAAAAAAATAATCAAATCATTCCAAATCAGCTTACTCAAAGCAGCACATGATGCAAAAAAGAAACAACTTCAAAACACTCTCCTGTACTTATCATGCACGTGCAGAATAAGGTTTTCTATGTGCTAAACTGGAACCAGGATTGACGAGGTCAGGCGACAGTGGCCGTGTGAGTTCGTAAGCACCTGGCCTCTGGTCCAGTGCTGGGCTAACAGAGTTAACTCGGTGACAAGAAAGAAGGGAAGAAAAAAATGTGTCTAAACAAAAATCTACCTGTTACTCATCAAAAAGTGGTCGGTCCCTGTGAAAAATAAACAGACACAGCATAATCCAAATTTATCACCAACTTGCATAAAGAACACACCTGGAATCAATAATCAAAAAATCAACACACATACATACACACACACACACACACAAAGACACAAACATACAGAGGATTCATTTACGACTGGGCGACTTCCACATGACACAGAACGTGACTGGTTCTTTGTGGACTGAATGGGAGATAACCAGTCAAGTTACAAGACCGGAGCGCAGTGAAAGGCACACAATTTAAAGCTGTAGTTAGGGCTCAAGGGGAAAATGTTTATTTTCATATTTTCATTGCTTTAATGTATCTCTTCTCTCTTCTTGTACTTACTCACATATTTTATCACACAGGTTAACTCAATGGATTTCCCTTTAAATTCTCATCAAGGACATAAATTTTGTCACTCCGTAAGCGTATTTACATACTTGCTCAAACTAAACCTGCCATTCTGTGCACATGACGAAAAATAATTTATAAATTACATGCGTAGAAGTGAATAAATACATCCACTAAGAGCAAAGTATATCCAAAGTGCATGCACTTTATATTGAATTCTACTGGTAATTCTTTTCCAAAAGCTATGATTATAAAAGTTATTATCACTATTCTACTTTTGGGACACTTAAACTCAGAATACACACACTTAATTTAAAGAAAAAAAAAAGAGAAAAGGCTAATGATCTGCCAATTGTGAAATAATGATAGGAACGTTTAGACATACAAACCCACCTTTTCACCTGAATTCTACCATCAAGATTCATGTCAGCAGATTATCCTGGCAATATCATTGTAATCATTTCGCGGTATAATTTCTGGTCTTGTTTACTTGGTGGAAGCTATGCCTAACTCTACTGATCAGGTGGGGTGAGACGGAGAAGAGAAGTGACATGTTGGAGGCGGGAGAAGGCGGCCATTAGGAAAATACATGTGCAGTCTCAGTTGCCAGAGTGACGGCATGTCCAAAGCACAGGTGGACTGGCAGCATTTCCAATTCTCACCCAGCCTCTAACAGGCCGTCCTGTCCACTGGCTCTGAAGTTCACACAACACTGCACGGTGTCTGGAGGACTCCAACCACTCAAGATGAAAGCAGATGACAAGGTGATAGGAAAACTGGGTGCAGGTGTCAAACAGACTCTTAGTTTCTTTAGCAAAATCCACATCTTCACAAGTCTATGACCTTCAACACTTTCTATCTTTCAAAAATAGCGGTTACTGTCTTTCCAAGTATCTTCGAAGATGCTCATGACAAAATCAATTTACTAAATCCACTAGTGATGAAAATGTTCTTCAATCATGTGTTTTGTACATGCACATATATTGAACCAATAAATGATTTCTAGTGCATTTTGCTAATGAAACTATTCAATTTCAACATGGATTCTATTTATCTTTGCGATAAACAGAGTAAAAAAAAAAAAAAATCTATGATACATAATAGTCCATTTGTGTAGTGTGTTGTCTTTTTTTCTTTTGACTGATACTTATGAAGTAAACAACGACAAAGTTTTCTGTCATATTCACTGCGTATCTTTGAAACAACTTTTCAACCAGTGGAGAGATAAGAAGGGCAAAAGGGGAGAAAAAACGAGAAGAATCCGTAGAAATTCTCTGGTAGGTAAGAGCTATAATTCTAGAAGGAATTAGAAGAAACCAGAAAAAAACTCCACACATCTACCATGGAAGACGACTCATAAACCAAAGCTGAGACAGACGGAAGGAGGGGACATGAGAACACTGCAAGATGCAGTGAGCAAGGCGTTATACACACAGAGATACACATGCCTCTATATGAGGATGCATGTGCTGCAAGATGAAGTGAGCAAGGCGTTATACACACAGAGATACACATGCTTCTATAAGAGGATGCATGTGCTGCATGCACACATAGGAGAAAAGTGACTGAAAGAAATGACATTCATGTCACTATCTCCATTTCTGTTCAAACAGAAACAAATACTCCTGCAGGCCATAAACACCCCACTATGAGTGATTTTCCCACAGATCGAAGCTACATCTGAATCATCAGGACAGCTATGATTCAACCACACACAAGGGAGAGGCCTTCACACCAGAACCACACAATGACACAGCCTTGCTGACAGAGAATGAAGACACTTTCTGACAGCATTCCCAGCAGGAAAAGCAGTCCAGTGTGTGCGGACCTGTCCTCAGTGTTCACACCAGGCCCAACACTGGGGCAGGCCATGTCACCTCACACCAATCTGGATGGCTGAAATAGACCAATCATTTTATTTCTGCTTTCCCACATGGGAGTGGACCGATCTAAAATGTGCCTGCTGAGGAAGGGAAAATGCCTTGGGATCAACAGCAGTAAAGAAATGTTCTTTTCCAGGACCAGTTCCTTTATTTCTGCTTTTCCCTGTTGGAGTGAACAAACCCTCCATGGTCTCTGCAGAGGAGTGGCAATGCCAGAGGATAAACAGTGGTGAAGTGTCTACTGACCTGTTGATCAGAGCTGCCTTTCTCAGGACCAAGACCAGAACACTGATAATTCCTCAGGACCTCAGGCCTGACCTTGTTCTGCTGTCTTTTCTTCCATCACAGCATGCACTTCTTTCACTGCCTGCTCACACCATCTGCCTAACCCTCATCCCCACCACCACCCCCTCCCCGAGAATTCTGAAACAGCGCCCATGTCCTCCAATACACACATGATGTGCAAAACGGTCAGTGCCAACATTCAGTGTGTATCAATGATGACCTGACCAGGTAAAGTCAAAACGTTGAACTCCACCTCTTCTTCTTCATCCATCTTCATACTGTCCTTGTCATAACCAAAAAGCTATGCTGCCAGTGATATCATAATGCTAGAATCTCATTACAATTCAGATGGCAACAGAACCACCACGCTCTCTTTAACATCCACATGAAATCAGACTGACTGCTCCTGCTGATCACAGACTTCCTTGTAGTCATAGATTTGCTTATATGCACAATACCAAGTGACAACGAATAGCGACAGAACATTGCACGTATAACTTTAAGCATACACCCCCCCCCCCACACACACACACACACATGAATGACACATCAAATAAATTACAAAATGCACAGTCTCAACACTTGCACACAGACAGACATATAGAAGCAGGCACACATGCAACTGAAGCATACAACATGCAAGTGGAAAAAAGGTTCAGTGGCAACTCAGAACTGGTTTGTGTTAAACATTCAACAATATGAAATAATATCTGCTGAGTATTAATCCCCTCTTCTACATGGAGAAAGTAACGCCCACTTCTAACGAGACTAGCCTTTCACCTTGGACAGAGTGCAATACAAACGGCTGACAGCCATGGTAACAAATCCTCTAGGAAAACATGTATATTGCAATCTACATTCAACCCACACCAGTCTGAACACAACATTCAGAAATTGCCGGGATAACTCATGATTGTTTGTAATGCCACACCTAATTATGTCAACTTCCTAAAATATAACCTTTCTTAAAAGTTAACTGTGCTTAAAGATCAAAACACACAACATTTTACCTGCACAGTTGAAAACATGATTTTCCACAATGCAAAGGGACCTTTTAGAGCATCATAATACAAACTATGAAAGCAGTGGTTTTGTATAATACTTGGAAAGGGTTCAAGAATTGCAAGAAAAATGTAAAAAAATATCTTTTAGGAATTTCTTGACACTGGAAAAGTTTCATGAACACAATGATATCACTAGCTCCACTGTTCTACTGCAACAATGAAACTTGATAAATAGTGTTCATTTTTTTTTTTCATTTACAGTACACGCATTTGACAATTCGATGTTTGGATTTATGATGAATGAAAACCCTGAAGGAGAATATTTGGAGCTGTTCTTTGAATACACAATACACAGCATTACTCCAAATCCTTCAAGGATCCCACAGGTGCTGACATCTGAAACATTTGCAGGACTTCTTCATGCTACCTAATTTCTTCAAGAGACAATTTACCAATGAGTCTTATGTGTTTGACTTGCCGTAAAGCCATAAACCTGTTCACATCATTCTAAAGGTGACTTGGCCTGCCAGATGGCATCACATCTGAAGAATCTGTTATCAACATAACACAAAGAAGACCGTAAGTGTATACATATATCCAGGATGAAAACATGATAGTGAAGATCCAAACAAAGCAACACAATGTCATTAATGCTGAAAAAGTGACAAGCCACTGGCCACAGGCCAAGCCTGATGTGCGACCAAGTGACCTGTCCACTGCTTCCATGTGCATGACATGTGCTACTTTTGCCTGGACCACCTCACACACTGCCGTACAGGAAAAGTCTTGGACATGCCGCCTTAGGAAGCGGAGATAAACCACATCTCTCAGGAAACATATTTAAGGACCTCAACTATATTGGACAATGTCTCCCAGGGAACCCATCTTTCTACAGCAAAGTCCTTACAGGGCCAAACATTCTGGAATAAAACCTTCAGGAAACACATCTGTCTTGGACAAAGTCAGAAGTTCGAAAAAAATGTTTTTTTTTTTAAAGTCACAGAGAACTCCAGACAGTTAGCCACTTCATTGATGGTTTCAGGATTTCACAAAACAGGAGCCATCATTCCCCCTTGGGGCTGATTGACATCCTTGCCTCAAACAAAGTACCACACCTCAAATGAAGTTGAAAACAGAAGCGAAGAAAAAATAGAATCAGTGGGAAAACACAATACATACATGTACGTGTGTGTGTGTGTGTGTGTGTGTGTGTGTGTGTATGTGTGTTTTGATATGTGTGTGTGTGTGTGTGTGTGTGTGTGTGTGTGTGTGTGTGTGTGTGTGTGTGAGTAAAATTTCCTCGTTTTGTGTATAAATGTGAAATTGTGACCACTTTTATCTTATTTTATTTTTCTTCATCATTTCACTTTTTGGTCTTTGAACCATACCATCTATGGAAAATTCATGTTCCACCCTCAAAAAACTAGCCCCAGGATATTAGCTTCCTGGCAGTCTCTGTGAATGTCAATGACTATCATCAACGGCAGCTTCCTGCAATGTTCATGGTTTTCGGAAGTAGCTGTTAAAGTATTAACTAAAACAAAAATGGTGAAAATCCTACAATCCACTGATCAGCATGTCACCTGCAAGATGCTCAGGGGCAATAACTCTGAACCTTCCTGGTTTTCTGAGAACTCTGAAATCAACTTGTTGCACTGAACAATTTTCTCTTAGATCATTAGCATAGGAGACGGGTCTTTTCATCCATGTCATTCAATCAGATATCAGAAAACTGAAATGGAAGCACAATGACATGACCTACAGTGTCAGCTAGCCTTCTCAGAGTCAAGGAGAGAACTGCAAAACTGAATCTCATGAACTCAATTTTTTTACCTCACCACCTTGTTTGGATGGAAGTATGCACCTTATGATCATATTATATGACAAAGTTTGAAGTCTTCAGAAATACTGAATATGATAAACTCTGCAAAACACACACACACACACACACACACTATAACAGAGTAACAACACAAGTTCAAAATCAATGTAAGAAAAAAGAAAAAAGCAGGAGGTAAAAAGCCACAAGTGGATACCCTGACATATCTCTAACATTCCCATGCACCTAACAAGTTTATGCCTACAAAATAATCCCTTCAGGAACTTGTTTAATAACAAAATTTTGGATAAAAAGATGTGTTGTCTCCAATAAGGTCTCTGTCTCTGAGGTGAGGTTGTTTTCTATAACAGAGAGAGAGAGAGAGAGAGGGAAGGAGGGAGGGAGAGAGAGAGAGAGAGAGAGGGAGAGCCAGGATGAGAGACAGGCAGAAAGAGAGAGAGGGAGGGAGAAAAAGAATTTACTTTGCTGCTCTTTTGGATTTTTGCCAAAATACAGATTCTTTTACATTCTGAAGTTCCAATGGAAAATGCCATTCCAGGGGGAGAAACAGACAGACACAGAAGAACATTACATATATAGTGTGAGAGAGACAGAAAGTGTGTGTGTGTGTGTGTGTGCATATGTATGTGTGTGCATGTGTGCATGTTTGTGCATGTGTGCATGTGTGTGTGAACATGCATGGAAAGGAGGTAGAGGCGGAAACTTTCTGCAAAACAATGCATCCCCAAACCCCATTCCAACCCACCCTCACCTCCCAGCACAGTCAACACAGCCCCATCCCAACTCTCCATACACCAAGAGAATGGCCAGACATTCAACACTGCATGCTCTCAATGATCTAAGCATCAACATGTCAAACGTTTATTATCACAAAAAGTGGTTTCACAACAAACAACAGCATGAAGAGAATTCCAATTCACCATTGTGACCATTCAGAAAATAGAGCATTTGATACACTACTGCAAACAGACTTGAACATCTAAATGTACTATTTTACATTTAGCAGTTACAAAACCAGCACTTTCATTCCACAAAGTCAACAGCAAGGCCTACAGAAGCACAGGAATTCAAACATGCATGCAAAGCATGGACTGAAGGCGGAGAGAGAGGAGTTGTAGAGTATGTTGACTCTGCTGTTTCTATCCATGCAGCATGCATGCAGGCTTAATTATCTGAAATCAGACATACAAACATAGTTGTTATATACATGGATGAACACATGCATCATTCTAAATCATGTTGAGTAACACTGTACCTTCACATGGATGTTGTCACAGCATGACTCTACCAAAGGTTTCTTTATGTGCAATGTACACTGCATACACATTTCCCATGCTACTCTTGGTTTTTTTTTTTTTTACAATTCTTTCACGTCTATTTCTAGGTTCACTGTAGATTAGAAAGAATCCACTTTTGCCTGATTGACAAATCATCAGATGAGTCTGCTTCTGGAAAGGGCAATTTAAAGATTTAGAGACTGAATCATAAAACAATATAATACTATGGATGTGTTTTTTCAAATGATTTTTCAATACCCAACTAGACCTGAGGTGAAATACAATCTTTTCTTCTCCCTTTCCTTCACCAGTCTGAGGTGGCTCAAAGACATGCAGGTGAAACTGACAATCAGTGAATGTGCCCCGATTGAACACATGACTGTCTTCTGTTATTATATAGAACAGATAGTCATCAGTTTTTCTATGTGACAACAATTTTTGGACATCATGTGCAGATGAAACTGACAATCAGTGAATGCCCCGATTGAACACATGACTGTCTTATGTTATTTATAGAACAGATAGTCATCAGTTTTTCTATGTGACAACAATTTCGACATCATGTGCAGGTGAAACTGACAATCAGTGAATGTGCCCCGATTGAACACATGACTGTCTTATGTTATTTATAGAACAGATAGTCATCAGTTTTTCTATGTGACAACAATTTGGACTTCATGTGCAGGTGAAACTGACAATCAGTGAATGTGCCCCGATTGAACACATGACTGTCTTCTGTTATTTATAGAACAGATAGTCATCAGTTTTTCTATGCAACAACAATTTAGACATCATGTGCAGGTGAAACTGACAATCAGTGAATGTGCCCCGATTGAACACATGATTGTCTTCTGTTATTTATAGAACAGATAGTCATCAGTTTTTCTATGCAACAACGATTTGGACATCATGTGCAGGTGAAACTGACAATCAGTGAATGTGTCCCGATTGAACACATGACTGTCTTCTGTTATTTATAGAACAGATAGTCATCAGTTTTTCTATGCAACAACAATTTGGACATCATGTGCAAGTGAAACTGACAATCAGTGAATATGCCCCGATTGAACACATGATTGTCTTGTTATTTATAGGGCAGATAGTCATCAGTTTTTCTGTGTGACAACAATTTGGACTTCATGTGCAGGTGAAACTGACAATCAGTGAATGTGCCCTGATTGAACACATGACTGTCTTCCGTTATTTACAGGACAGACAGACATCAGTTTTTCTGTGTGACAACAATCTGGACATCATGTCCTCCAATCAAAGCAAACACCATGAACTTTTTGCCAGTGTGTCTTGAACGTTTTTTCTGCACTGTGAGGCTTCTCTTGGCAATCAGGGTAAGAAAACCTGAAGAGTACACCAAGGAGGAAAACCATGGCCAAAACGTGTTTTGGAGCAATCATACACTCTGTCTCCACACAGGGGAAGACAACTGGAATCAGCGGCACGGGAGGCCTGCGACTCAGAGGAAAAGGACAGAATGACACAATTTCTGGACTCCAGGAATCCTAGGTGAAGGAAACTTTTGGCTGGCCACCCAGGATCCCAAAGACAGAGGAACAAAATCAAGGTGACTGTGAGATCACAAAATCACAGAGTAAGAGGCGTAACAACGCTGCTTTTGCACTGACCCATATCTAGTCAAGCCAAGTACTAGATGACCCATTCCAACACCTCCACAGAGAGCAGGGCCAGTCTCTCACAACACAGCACTTCATGATGACTTGATCACAAAGCTTACAACCTATGACCACTAGAACACCCACAGACAGACATTGTTCTTCTTTTTTTCTTCATTTTACATTACTGCTGGATCAGGTGCTTGTCTGTATTCTCAAAGTTCAGAACACTTGCATACGCAGATTTATGTTTCTTATTCCTGAACCTTTCAAATGGCGCAGGAACAGGACCAAGTCAACAACACACCAGGCATCTTCAGATTCTTCATCAAGATATTAACTTGTGGTCTGCTGAAAACCTAACAGGCAGTGTAACACAGAACAGAAGGCAGCTTGTTTCTCAGAATGGCTGAACCATGAACATGGTTTATCCAAACAAAGCAATGATAGCCTAGGCTGAAAAGTCATGAACTAATCTATTTTACATTAACCTTATCACTGTGCTAGCCTCCACTGATGAGGCAGGTCACCAGTATCAGTCACAGAGTTGTCTGAAGTGAACTTACTGCCTTGGCAGAAGCTCAGCAATCAAAAGTGACTATTATCAAGAATGTGTATATTCAAATCAGTAGTGCTATATCATTTCACTCCTCTTTTTCTCCCACATAACTTTTATCATACCTCATTACACAGTGGATTCCTTAAAAACACAGTCTTCTAAAATGGCATCACTTTTAGGACAGTGGCCTGGTTCACCACTGGGGTCTCCCACGATGTACTTACCTGAGTGCATCACGTTCAGCTCATCACTCTCTGCTGCAGGGCAATCACCATTGGACGATTTGGACACACCTGATGATTGCAAACTGGAGACAGTTTGTTCGTTGGAGCTGACATCACAGTCTTTGCTAACAGTTTCATCTTTCCGGAGAGCAGACCCAGGTGATGACTCCACAGAGAGGTGAGCCACACTGTCTTCATCTCCCCTGGTCAACCTCTCATCTTTGGAGTCCGAACACCTCATCTGACCTTCAACATGACTAGATTCTGCGGCAGGCTTGCGGGCTCCCAGACGCAGTGTCTCTCTGTCTGTCACCCCATTCCCCTGCATACCCCTCTCCCCCTCCGTGGCAGCCAGCCAGGGTTTCCTGGACGCTTCATCACCTTGTTCTGTCCCCCTCCCTGTCTCCCCTGCCGTATCTCCGGCATCCTGCACCGCCCCCAATGAGCCCAACGCCTTGCTGGGGGTGCTGTAGGGAGACTTGCCCTCAATGATGTCCGACAGAGTGCGGTCCAGGTTTTCCGAGTCCCGCACTTCCACGTCCCACTCCTCGTCGGACTCGTGTGTGGTCAGGAAGCTGGCCGTCATCACGTTGTCTGGGACACTGCTGCTGCGAGGGGTGGCCATCTTCAGCTCTATCACCTGACGTCCACAGGTCACAGACAGACAGCAGGTCAACTGAAGACTGTTGCACAGTGTGTGTGTGTGTGTGTGTGTGTGTGTGTGTACTCATGCATGCGTGCATGCATGCGTGGGTGTGTGAGTGTGTGAGAGTGTCGTGTGTGTGAGTGTGCGTACGTCTGTGCGTTCGTGCATGCGTGCGTGCATGCATGTGTAGTGTGTGTGTGTGTGTGTGTGTGTGTGTGTGTGTGTGTGTGTGTGTGTGTGTGTGTGTAGTGTGTGTGAGTGTGTGTACATGTGCACGTTCATGCGTGCATGCATGAGTATTGTGTGTGTGTGTGTGTGTGTGTGTGTGTGTGTGTGTATTCATTCATTCCTAAACATCTATTCCCTTGAAGTCATTTTATTCAATGAACAAAAATAATGTGAGAGTGTGTGGATAAGAAAGTGTGTGTTTATGTGTGTATGTTGGTGTGTGTGTGCATATACGCATGCATTTCTATGTGTGTGTGTATGTATGTCTGTGTCTGTCTGTCTGTGTCTCTGTATGTCTGTTCATATGTGAGAGGAATGTGTGCGTGCGTATGTGTGCATGTGTGTACATATGAAGTGCGAGTGTGTGTGTGTGTGTGTGTGTGTGTGTGTGTGTGTGTGTGTGTGTGTGTGTGTGTCTGTGTATGCACACATGCTTGCGTATGTGAGTGTGCAACTCAATACACATACTTCATACAGAAACACACATGCACTCTCTTTCTCTCTATATGTATATGAGTGCGTGTGTTGGAGTGTGTGTTATGTGTTCACTCTCAAGTGCGCACATACTCAATTCTGTGAATGGAAGTCTGTAAAAAAATGCCTTCATATACGAATACATGTAAGCATGCACATGCATGTGCATTCAATCATGTTTGTGCACTATACACATTACTTTCCACCCTCTGTCTAAATATTCAAGGCACCTAGATCATACTTGTAGTATACGCTTCATGACATGTGAATCGTGCACTTGCAGAATTGTGAAATGTTTTATGGCCTTCTCTTACAACCTCTTTTTGTTCTTCTCTTTCTCCCTTAGTTCTGATGTGGAGATCAGAAGTGGGAGAAAGAAGAAAACAGCACCAGGCATGGATGAAAAGATACTGGAGTGTCTCCAGAACTGACTGCCACTTTTCAAAGGCACTCCCAGTCTTTCTCTGTGCTTCCCCTCCACTGGTTTCTGTCCCACATGGTGCACAGAGAGAGTCTTTCCTCACTCCTTAAGGCCAGCCTTCATTCCTCTCTGTCACAAGGGGTGTGGCTCCTGGCCACAGCAGGAGTGGTGCTGTGGTAAAGCAAGGAGGGGGAGAGTGGGGGGGCAGCTCCTGGCCATAGCAGGAGTGGTGCTGTGGTAAAGCAAGGAGGGGGAGAGTGGGGGGCAGCTCCTGGCCATAGCAGGAGTGGTGCTGTGGTAAAGCAAGGAGGGGGAGAGTGGGGGGCAGCTCCCTGGCCACAGCAGGAGTGGTGCTGTGGTAAAGCAAGGAGGGGAAGAAGAGTGGGGGCCAGCTCCTGGCCACAGCAGGAGTGGTGCTGAGGTAAAGCAAGGAGGAGGGGGAGAGTGGGGGCCAGCTCCTGGCCACAGCAGGAGTGGTGCTGAGGTAAAGCAAGGAGGGGGGAGAGTGGGGGGCAGCTCCTGGCCATAGCAGGAGTGGTGCTGTGGTAAAGCAAGGAGGGGGGGAGAGTGGGGGCAGGGACACTGACCTCATCCTGCAGGTCGTACAGCTGGGTCTCCAGGTCCTCTTTGTCAGTCTTGTCCTGCAGCTGGCCTGCTGTCAGTAGTTCTTCTCTCTAACACACACACACACACACACACACACACACACAAAAAACATATGAATGAACAAATATGTGCAGGTGCATGCCCACATGCCCACACTAGACAGTACATGACACCCGCTGCCATCATTTTTTCATGTTCAACTTAAACCTGATTCTTTTATTTTATGGGGGGGGGAGGGGGGGGGGGGGGGGGGGGGGGATGTAGCTGGGACAATGCTTCCTTTGTGATTTGACTTCCTAAAACTTCATTCCCATTACAACTTATGTTTTACATCTGCCCCCTTCCCCCTCCCCCTAAACGTCATTCTGCAGACAATTCTTGCATCATCTGAACTGGAAATGTCTTTAATGCTAACCTAACAAGTGCTGATCATGAACAAAGAAAAGTTCATTGCTTGTGAAAGAGTGACTTTCAAACAAACAAAGGCATCCCCTCATGTATCAGATGGCTGGAAAGTTGTTACCATTGTTCACCATCCTCCAATGGGATTTCTCCCAGATCATCAACATAATGTCAGTGACACAGTTCATCATGTGTGCAGTGACAAACACACACAGTCGAGCAAATCAGTGAATCCAAAACTAGATTTAAAAACAAAAAGTGTCATCAATGATGGTCTGCAGCAGGAAAGTTGGCCAACAGAGACTGTAACTAGAGAGAACAAAAGAGGACCATCTTCTTAGCAGCAGGAAAGTTGGCCAATAAAACTGTAACTAGAGAGAACAAAAGAGGACCATCTTCTTAGCAGCAGGAAAGTTGGCCAATAAACTGTAACTAGAGAGAACAAAAGAGGACTATCTTCTTCTGCATACGCAGGCTGATACTCCTGCAGACACTCCCTGTATAGACAGGCAAGTATTAAACCCACCTGCCCCACAAAGGGAGTGGAGTTTTGTGTGTATGACCAATATTTTTATCCCACCATTAAGGCAGCCATACTCCAACTTTGGTGAAAAAAAGAGGACTATAAATGTGTTGTATGAAGGAAAGCAGTTAGGTCTTATCTTGTTCTGTGTGCTGGTCAAATGACATCTTTGCCTTGCTCTCTCTCTCCTCTTCACTAACCCTACTTCAGACCTAATGTCAACAGAGAGCTGGGCAGCACACAGTCACAACTTAATCCTTCACAAAGCCACACCCCTTTCACCACAACCAGTTCTCATTGATGAACACACTGAAAGCAGCAAATCAAGGGGAAAGGCACAACACACACTGATCTCCACTGCAACAGGGCAGGGGAGATAACAGGACCGATACAGCAACACCAAAAGTATTTCATGTTATTCCTCTAGCCAATGTAGGACATGACTGGCATGATGAAAAACAAATAACCGAATGTTGTGCTCTAAAAAGTCACTTTCACTTATTTTTCAGTCAATTAAATGAAACAAGACTGGACTATTCATGTGTCTGCTTATTACTGATTGGCCATGTAGTTTGTCCTACTGACTCATTTGAAAGTTTAGTTGTTCCACTTCTTGTCACAGACACTGGCTTTGTCACGACACATCATCATGACATACCTGTGCAAGAGTGTCTGGAATCAAAGCACCAGCAACACTGTGATGGACCTCCATCACTTACTTTACACATCATGTAACATGTAGGGAATTACCTGACGACTTGATATCATACCTGTAATGTTTTTCTATCAGTTTTTTCTGCACTATAAAATCAGTGTGCAAGTTTTGTCCAAAAGAACAAAAAAGCAAAAGTAATGAGAGTAGTCGAGCAATCAAGACTGCCCAAGCAGAATTCAGCATTGCTGTTAACTCCATTTTTCACTGATAGACAAAAGTTACTCAAACTGGTTAATTGTTAAGTTCTTTTTGTGTGGTAGAAACCTTTTACCTATTTTGGAGAGTGGAACACACAAGAAACATACAAACTACACAAGTTTCAGTGAGATATGTGACTTGAATCGCAAAAAAAAAAAAAAACCCAAACAAACAAAAAAAAAAAACTATTTCCTTCGCACAGTCATCACTTTTCTTTCAATAAATAAGCAGCGTCTCACCTGAATATCAATTTCAGCAATTCTGTGTCGCAGTTCTGCGATCACCTGCACGCTCTCTGCCTCTTTGATCCTGCCCATCATTGCCTCTTCCTTCCGCTATCAACAGAAAGCACAGGCTTTTCTATAGCAACCATACTGCTATCAACAGAAAGCACAGGCTTCTCTACAGCAGCCATACTGCTATCAACAGAAAACACAGGCTTTTCTATAGCAACCATACTGCTATCAACAGAAAGCACTGGCTTTTCTACAGCAGCCATACTGCAATCAACAGAAAACAGACTTTCTACAGCAACCATACTGCTATCAACAGAAAGCACAGGCTTTTCTACAGTAACCATACTGCTATCAACAGAAAGCACAGGTTTTTCTACAGCAACCATACTGCTATCAACAGAAAGCACAGGCTTCTCTACAGCAGCCATACCACTATCAACAGAAAGCACAGGCTTTTCTACAGCAACCATACTGCTATCAACAGAAAGCACTGCTTCTCTACAGTAACCACACCGCTATCAACAGAAAGCACAGGCTTCTCTACAGCAGCCATACCGCTATCAACAGAAAGCACTGGCTTTTCTACAGCAACCATACTGCTATCAACAGAAAACACAGGCTTCTCTACAGCAGCCATACTGCTATCAACAGAAAGCACAGGCTTCTCTACGGGCTTTTCTACAGCAACAATACTGTCACAACAACATACATGGCACTCATGATTTTTTCCGTACTTGCAAATATGAAAAACACTCAACTCATCCCCTCGATCTTTCACCTGCCTTCTCCAAGGTTTCCAACAACAAAGCATAATCAAAACTGGCATGTAAGGAGACAATGTGGTATGACGTGTAAAGAGACAATGTTGGTGTGACATGGAAGGGGACAATGTTGGTGTGACATGGAAGGAGACAATGTGTGTGTGACATGGAAGGAGACAATGTTGGTGTGACATGGAAAGGAGACAATGTGTGTGTGACATGGAAGGAGACAATGTTGGTGTGACATGTAAAGAGACAATGTTGGTGTGACATGGAAGGAGACAATGTTGGTGTGACATGTAAGGAGACAATGTTGGTGTGACATGGAAGGAGACAATGTTGATGTGAAGGGGATGGAAGGGGGGGACAATGTTGGTGTGACATGTAAGGAGACAATGTTGGTGTGATATGGAAGGGGACAATGTTGGTGTGACATGGAAGGGGACAATGTTGGTGTGACATGTAAAGAGACAATGTTGGTGTGACATGGAAGGAGGACAATGTTGGTGTGACATGGAAGGGGACAATGTTGGTGTGACATGGAAGGGGACAATGTTAGTGTGACATGGAAGGGGACAATGTTAGCATGACATGGAAGGGGACAATGTGGGTGTGACATGTAAAGAGACAATGTTGATGTGATATGGAAGGAGACCATGTTGGTGTGACATGGAAGGGGACAATGTTGGTGTGACATGGAAGGGGACAATGTTGGTGTGACATGGAAGGGACAATGTTAGTGTGACATGGAGACAATGTTGGTGTGTGACATGGAAGGAGACAATGTTGGTGTGACATGGAAGGGGACAATGTTGGTGTGACATGGAAGGGGACACAAGTTGGTGTGACATGGAAGGGGACAATGTTGGTGTGACATGGAAGGGGACAATGTTGGTGTGACATGGAGACAATGTTGGTGTGACATGGAAGGGGACAATGTTGGTGTGACATGGAGGGGGACAATGTTGGTGTGACATGGAGGGGGACAATGTTGGTGTGACATGGAAGGGGACAATGTTGGTGTGACATGTAAAGAGACACTGTTGGTGTGACATGGAAGGGGACAATGTTGGTGTGACATGTAAAGAGACAATGTTGGTGTGACATGGAAGGAGACAATGTTGGTGTGACATGTAAAGAGACAATGTTGGTGTGACATGGAAGGGGACAATGTTGGTGTGACATGTAAAGAGACAATGTTGGTGTGACATGGAAGGGGACAATGTTGGTGTGACATGGAAGGGGACAGTGTTAGTGTGACATGGAAGGGAACAATGTTGGTGTGACATGGAAGGGGACAATGTTGGTGTGACATGGAAGGGGACAGTGTTAGTGTGACATGGAAGGGGACAATGTTGGTGTGACATGGAAGGGGACAATGTTGGTGTGACATGGAAGGGGACAATGTTGGTGTGACATGGAAGAGGACAATGTTGGTGTGACATGGAAGGGGACAATGTTCGTGTGACATGGAAGGGGACAATGTTGGTGTGACATGGAAGGGGACAATGTTGGTGTGACATGGAAGGGGACAATGTTCGTGTGACATGGAGACAATGTTGGTGTGACATGGAAGGGGACAATGTTGGTGTGACATGGAGACAATGTTAGTGTGACATGGAAGGGGACAATGTTAGTGTGACATGAAAGGGGACAATGTTGGTGTGACATGGAAGGGGACAATGTTAGTGTGACATGGAGACAATGTTGGTGTGACATGGAAGGGGACAATGTTGGTGTGACATGGAAGGGGATTATGTTGATGTGACATTGAAGGGGACAATGTTGGTGTGACATGGAAGGGGACAATGTTGATGTGACATGGATGACAATGTTGGTGTGACATGGAAGGAGACAGTGTTGATGTGACATGGAAGGGGATAATGTTGGTGTGACATGGAAGGACACAGAGAATGCTGACATGGCATGGAAGGATAGAGACAATGTTGTATGACATAGAAGGAAATACACAATGTTGAAGCGTAAGCTGGACAGCTTGCATGAGGAATCAGAAGACAAGTGAGTGAGATCAACCTAACCAAGGTAAAAAGACAGGAAAAAACAGACAAGTTAGTGAGATCAACCTAACCAAGGTAAAGACAGGAAAACAGACAAGTTAGTGAGATCAACCTAACCAAGGTAAAGACAGGAAAAACAGACAAGTCAGGAGGCCGGGGACTTGGCAAAAAAGAAAGCATGAAGATCAGAATTTTAAAAAAAACCCACCACAGACACAAACTAACAGACAGGGACTGGGATCAACAGAAATAAAGTGGAGGCCAAAGGGAAAAGGAAATGCAAAGAGAGACAAGGTATACAGGAGCTGGAAGAAACGGGAGGATGCCAAGAGAATCAAAGTCTGCCACCTTTCCCATGTCAACATCTGAGCTGGTTAGCCCGAAACAGATGCAGACCATTCATGTCAATTTTGATAGCCATTAGAGCTGAAGAGCTGCTGACTGCAAGCACTGTCTGTAAAATTCCACAATCATGATAATCATTACAAGCAGATCAGAAGTCTAGCAGCTCAGCTTGCACCAGATAAGGCAGATTCTGTTACCTATAAACAATGTCAATTCTAGCAGCTGTTTCTTTTGCTGTGTGAATGGGATCAAAGATTAGCATTTGATCTAGGGTAGATATTGTGATAATATCCGCACACCTGTTCAAATACAGTCTTGGTTGAATGCACACAGATCATTTTGGTGGCTTTTTTTTTTTTAACGCTGACACAGTTGACAAAACTCTGAATAACTTGTATGAAAACATGACCCTTCTTGCCCCCTCAAACTCTGGCTGAGCAGATTCCGCTGTGTATGGGTAACTTCCAAATGATTATCTTACTCAGAATGGCATGCAGTAATAGCAAAACACAAGTAGAAAACACTGTCAAAGAAACCCATGTGAAAACGTGCAATCTGAAGAGTGAGGGATGGAAGGCTGAGACAGACAGCAAGAAGAGGGGTGGGCTGTCCTCACTTTGCTCTCAGTGTCATCCAGTTTACGGTTCAAGTCCTTGATGTTGGTGCGCAGGTCCCGCTCCAGTTCTGCAAACTCCTCCAGCTTCTGCTTCAGACTCTTGTTCTCCTCATCCATGCGGCGAATCTGGTTCTGGCAGATCTGGTTCTGACCATCAAAAAAAAAAAAAAAAAAAAATGAAACAATCAAACCATTTCTTTTCGTGTAATCATTTGAGAGAGTGTGTGTGTGTGTGTGTGTGTGTGTGTGTGTGTGTGTGTGTGTGTACACAATGTCTTCGGGTCTGAAAGTTTATGAGTACAAGTTTGCGCACATGCAGTATGTTTTTGTGTGCATGAATGTGCACATGCATAGGTGCATCTATTCATGTATGCATAAGTGTGCGTGTGTGCGTGCGTGTGTGTGTGTGTGTGTGCATGCGCATGAGTGTGAACCCACCATTACTGTCACCACAATCCTTCGGATTCTTGCAGTGCCACACAGCCTGGTGACAGTTATCTTCAAACTTTCTCAGCTATGACAGGCACTCTTGTATACTCTCTGTTACCTACAGTTTTATCAAACTGAAACAGGTGGCAGTTTACTTCAAACTTTCTCAGCTATGACAGGCACTCTTGTATACTCTCTGTTACCAACAGTTTTGTCATCATTTGTGGCAAACTGAAACAGGGAGGATTCATTTCCTCCTCAAAGTTTTCCAACTATAATACATGAAGGGCACCTGTCTCTGCATGTGTCTGTGTCCTGCCTGTTCCCTGCATAAATCATTAGTCTTCACCTGATCTTCAATGCTGACATCGTGTTTCAAAGCCATACACCCGATACAGGCAGGATCACTAAGCAAGAAGTTATAGGCTTTGCGTTTCGTTTTAATGCAGCCAAAAGGTGAACAAAGCACTGCTGACATTAAAAGTGGGTTTTAAAAGGAGGTGACTGTGGACGGAAAAATGCAAAAATGTTAAAAGGAAACAGCAACACAGGCAGGGGTTTCAGTGCAGGCTGCTGCCTGTAGATGGGGCAAAAACCCATGCAGTGGCCATAGGCAGGAATAGTGTTCATTCATGCGTGGACCCATTTTTGTTGGCATAAATGATTTAAATAACTGTATAGCATAAAGAAGAGATTAAAAAAGAAACCAAAACATGTAAATTCAACAATCCCTGATGATTCCCAGTGGTCTTTGTGTGCTGTCTGTGGAGGTGGTAACTGACCTGTGGAGGTGGTAACTGACCTGTGGAGGTGGTAACTGATCTGTGGGAGGTGGTAACTGACTAGTGGAGGTGGTAACTGACCTGTGGAGGTGGTAACTGATCTGTGGAGGTGGTAACTGACCTGTGGAGGTGGTAACTGATCTGTGGAGGTGGTAACTGACCTGTGGAGGTGGTAAACTGACCTGTGGAGGTGGTAACTGACTAGTGGAGGTGGTAACTGACTGTGGAGGTGGTAACTGATCTGTGGAGGTAGTAACTGACCTGTGGAGGTGGTAACTGACCTGTGGAGGTGGTAACTGATCTGTGGAGGGTGGTAACTGACTAGTGGAGGTGGTAACTGACCTGTGGAGGTGGTAACTGATCTGTGGAGGTAGTAACTGACCTGTGGAGGTAGTAACTGACCTGTGGAGGTAGTAACTGACCTGTGGAGGTGGTAACTGACCTGTGGAGGTGGTAACTGATCTGTGGAGGTGGTAACTGACTAGTGGAGGTGGTAACTAACTGACCTGTGGAGGTGGTAACTGACCTGTGGAGGTGGTAACTCACCTGAGTCTCCAGCTCCATGACCTTCTGCTTGGTTTCCTTCAGGTCAGCCAGGGACTTGGCCTCCTTCACCTTCACCGTCATCACCTCCTCCTGCAGGTGGCGCACTTCTGCCTTCAGGTTCTTGTCTTTCACCTTCTCTTTTCCTGAGGGTCCTGAGGCCATTCGCTCCATGTGCGACTGAGACACAGTAACACAGTGGCAACCCATGGCATCCAGGTCTGAACAATCCGATCTACAACGTCACTCTGTCATGGAGTCACTGTATTTAGCATTGAGCAATCCCTACACTCACCACGACAAAAACAAAATGACATCAAATGAGCTATATGGGAGACCGTATGAACGGATGTGATGATCTCCTCCAACAACTCATCCCTTCCATCCATCATCCACTCCACTCTACCTGACATATCAACATCATTCTACTGGCGCGCACACACACACGCACGCATGCACGCACGCACGCACGCACGCACACACACACACACACACACACACACACACACACACACACAGGCATGTGGAATATATCTAAGAATACTGCGTTCTCCCCTCCACACAAACACATAGAACAGTTTCCCATATTTGCATATAGAAAGCTGGAGTCAAGACAGCTTCAGTGTCCATCTCAAACGGTGCATTTGTGTTTAGTCATCTGCATCTGAAGGATCTACATCTGCTACATTTAATGCCCCATTTTCACCTTCCCCACCCCTGTATGTCTCAATGCAGACAAAAGAAAACTCATTTCCCTGTAGGTCTCAGATTCAACAAAGAAAAATTATTTCCAAAACAGTTTTTATGTAAAATTAAAAAAAAAAAACCTTTCCTCCCCCAGTCTATGCAATCCAATTCCCCTCCCAAGCAGTGTTGGTGTAAGGGGCGGACAGCTTACCTCCCAGTAGGTCTCAATTTCATTGACCTTTTGACGCAGCTCCTTGAGGGAGAGGTTGGCCTCCGCTTCACGCAGTTTGACAGCTATCAACTCTTCCTGCAGATGCTGGACGTCATTGCTGGGGGCACGCTGCAGTCGCAGATTGGTCTGTGCACATAATGCAGTACATAGAAACCGCATGCAGGAAGGCACATGCACACACACATACACACATGCAAACATACACACCTTCTTTCTGTCTCTCTCTCCCCTTCCTTTCCTCTTTCTTCCTTGTTTGAGCATACAAGACAACCTCCAAATCAAGATGTGCTGAAATCAACATAAAGAAGCACATTTCCAGAAACAGTCTGTATTAATTTTTCTTATATTTTGGTGTCTATTTCAAAGTGAACTTTAGTCCATTTGCCTAAAATTTAACTTCTACCAGAGCAAATCAAATAAAAATGAAAATATGGGTCATCGGCTGACCTGTTTACCCCAATTCGTGTATATATATATATCTCAGACAAAAACCTGTAATCTGAAAAAACAAAGAAACGTAATCTTCATATCACAATACTTTTGCAACTTCTGAAGATTTTCAAGAGACGGCTGTTGGCACATAAGACCGCTTTGTTGCCATCTTTGACATGGTAAAAGATACAAGACACGCTGGGAAATGTCTTCTTACTGCTTTTGACCAAAATGGTAGCAGATGAAACTTTGTGTGTTTAACTATTTTCTGTCTTCCATTTTTTTCCCCATAATTTTCGAAGGGATTGCAATTTCCATAATTTTGATTTTTTTTTTTCCCGTAAAAACTACAGCAAAATTGTAATGGTAAACAGGTCTGCATCAGTTTGCAGGAAATGGCATTATCAAAGGCAAAGCGCACACAAAAAAAAGAAAAATAAAAAACTCTGAGTACAGAATTTTCCATCATGCTGCTGACGGCATGAACTATGTGGCAGCATGATACCAGTATGACGATAAATGTGCTGTCAGGTCATCTACACAAGGACACAAGACAGACAGGTCATGCTGCTTATAGCCCAGCAACTGTCACAGGCCTTGTCGAAACAAAAACCTTCTACTACACATCAAAACGTCCAGTCACTGTCAGTCCCCCCATCCCCCTGTGAATGAGAATGCTGCCACAGCATAGCCTACATCTTCCAGCTCTCTGATCTTGGTGTTGAGCTCCTTGATGTGCGTGATGGTCTCTGCCTCCCTCAGTCGTACAGCGATCAGCTCTTCCTGCAGGTGCTGCACCATGTTCTTCTCCTCCTCCCCATCCAGCTGCACCGAGCCCTGGATGATGCTGGTCTGCTCACACACAACATCATTTCTTACATGTGTGAAATAAATATCCACAAGACAAGCTGTTTGTTCACCTTGTGTACTGGTATACCGACTGGATTGTGTTCTTTCTTGTTTTTGCTAACACAGTTTTTTTTGTGTGTGTGTGTGTGTGTGTGTGTGTGTGTGTGTGATGATTTTGAGAGTTTTTTTTTCTACATTTTTTTTTCCAGCTCAAATTTGTATAAATCTTGTGTTACATCATATGACTACTATTGTCGTAAGTCAGTTTTAGAAAATATAATTTTTTCAGTTGAAAAACGATTGTGTTCCATTTGCTTATCCAAATGAAATGGATTCAGCTAGCAGCAGACATACACCTATGTGAAGCTGGGGGTCAGACCAATGCCCCTATGACCTTCAGTCACTGTGTGAATCTGGAGGTCAGACCAATGCCCCTATGACCTTCAGTCACTGTGTGAACCTGGAGGTCAGACCAATGCCCCTATGACCTTCAGTCACTGTGTGAACCTGGAGGTCAGACCAATGCCCCTATGACATTCAGTCACTGTGTGAACCTGGAGGTCAGACCAATGCCCCTATGACCTTCAGTCACTGTGTGAACCTGGAGGTCAGACCACTGCCCCTATGACCTTCAGTCACTGTGTGAACCTGGAGGTCAGACCACTGCCCCTATGACCTTCAGTCACTGTGTGAACCTGGAGGTCAGAATTCCACTGAACACTCCACCAATGGTGTGGGCCTGGTGTCAAGACCAACTCCAGCACACACTTCAAACAGGGTGTGCACCTGGGCATCAAACCCTTCTGCATTCTAGGACAACAAGATCAACTCCAGCACACACTTCAACCAGGGAGTGCACCTGGACATCAAACCCTTCTGCATTCTAGGACAACAAGATCAACTCCAGCACACACTTCAACCAGGGAGTGCACCTGGACATCAAAACCCTTTTGCATTCTAGGACAACAAGATCAACTCCAGCACACACTTCAACCAGGGAGTGCACCTGGACATCAAACCCTTCTGCATTCTAGGACAACAGGACCAATTCCAGCACACACTTCAACCAGGGAGTGCACCTGGACATCAAACCTTCTGCATTCTAGGACAACCTGTGCAAAACATCAGTGCACCTCGATGTTTATCTGCTGTGTGCTCAGCCTTCCAACAAATCAGTAACCACTTTGTTTTTGTGGACTGATTCAAGATCTTTAGGGGAATTTCTATTAGTAGGCCTGATCAACCCTTTCAGACATCAAATATTTCCCACATTGGTTAGCCTCTTTCAGAAGCCATGATCCTGTAGAATAATCATGTAACACTAGTGAACCTCCAAGTACCTCAGATGTTGCAAAAAAATTTTTTTTTAAGAACTCAATGCCAGCTGGAGTAGATAACACAGTCACTGAGTAGTTTATAAAAAAACATGCACTTTCATCTGGAGTAGATGAAAAAAGTGAGGGCATCAGATGGGTAAATAGGCATATAAATATGCAGATGAAGACACTACTGACGATTTTCTGGTCGTAGATGACAAAAAAGGCAAATTTTAATAGAATGGAAGAAAACTTGCTTGAAAAATGACCAAGACACCCCCCCCCCCCCAAAAAAAAAAAAAAAAAAAAAAAAAAAAATAATTAAAATAAAAGCAAACAAACAAAAACAAATGAAGAAAGTGATCTGCTAAAGGCTACTGCATCTGATCTAAATGTGGAGGAAGAAAAAAAAAGGAGAAAAAGTGAAAGGTTTGGCAGACAATGTCAATGGTCTGTTCTACTCATAACTGAGGGGGGGTGGGGTGGGGGGTGGGGGGTGATATCTACAAGAAAAAGTATAACTTATAACAGAAAATCGCCTTCACCTGGTCCCAACTGTTGTAATGAATACTTATACAGCGCCTATTCTTGGCTAAAGACCAAGCTCTAAGCACTTTACAATCCACACTCAATTACACAGTGGGCTGCTGACCTGGGTACTGCTGACTGAAGAGCTGCCAGCTGGCGCTTCATTCAGTCATTTCCCGTGTCATCCAGTCAATATATGTTCAATATCGTTCACTCAATTTGCATACTTCCTTTCATTCTTTCCATTTCACATGCAGGGTGCATGTTACGTGTAACGTGTCATCCATACCAATGGCCAAACTGGCCTTCTCTTCCAAAAGTTTGTGAAGGGATTTTACGTGTGTGCTAGATGTTATGCGTGCATTCACACACAGAACTTTGGTTTATAGTCTCATTTGAAGGACTGTATGGGAAATGGAGTTAGAACCAATGTTAACTCTGAGGGAAAATCCCCCTGTACCAAAACAGCTCGGCAGCAAAGATTCAAACCCGCAACCCCAGGATCACCAAGATTACGAGTCCAGTGCTCTACCAACTGAGCTATTCTGGCCCCCAATGGTCAATGCAGACATTTGGTCTACACAGCCTCGATGGGGAATCAAAGTTGATCTATCTAAGAACCAATGCATTCAGAGAGCTGTTGTTAAAGCAGCCACTGCAACTGATCGTGCAGCTGAAATCTTAGGGACTTTTGCCAATGCCATGTGAATCTGTATCACTAAATCATACCATTCATTCTGTGTGACTGTGAGCACATAAACACACATGCACCACAGAAATCTACCATCTCAAAATCCAAGTTTTTGTAGTAAATCTGAATACATGGCAGATCAGTAATCATTCATTATCAGGAAGGGTTTGCATACCATTTTCAGTTTCAAGGCACAACACACACACACACACACACACACACACACACACGCAGGTGATGCAACAGTTCCGTGCTAGTCCTACAGATGTCTGACCCGTTCTTTGATGTCCCCAATGATGTCCTGTGCCTCCTCAGCTTCTTGCTGGTGTCACTCAGCTGTTGTCGTGTGACAGACAGCTGGTTCTTCAGGGCGTATGACTCCTCTGCCTCCTGGGCCCGCGTCACCTGGTCCTGGATCAATCGGTCCGCCAGCGAGGCTGACTCCTGCAAAGGGTAAAGGTCACTATGTCATGTCTGGAGAAGGAAGCTGTTAAGGACCGCTATGTCAGGTCATACCTTGTGCTGGTGTCATAACTGATACTGTCACTAGGTAGACCAAATATTGCACACAAAACAATGATGGCCTTTAACAGTCAGCTTCTTAATGCAAATGATCAAAAGAAAGTGATTGATTAGTATCTTCTGGATATCAAGATAATGAAAACAACACATCAAATCTGACAGTATAAAAAGGACAACAATCACATCTGTTGTCAGAGTGTTCTAACATGTTGACAAAATAAGGAGCACAACATTTGGCAATGAGCATTGTTATGTACCTGCAGTCAACTTAAGACACATAGGAATAAGTGAATAAGTGTTTGACCAAAAAATCTCTGCAGTCAATTAGTTATTAAACAAGAAACAAACAGAGACAGAGCTGCAATCTTAACACACCTGAATGCCAATCTTAACACAATGGAAGTACTCAAACTCAGTCAAATATTAAAGATCTGATAACAATGAAATGAAATGCATCTGCTTCAAAAGGAAAAAAAACATGACTGCGAAACAAAAAAATAATAAGAAGCACAATAAGTCTTGATGTTATTATGGCCAAGAGTATAAAAAATACAAACTAAAAGAAAAAGCATCAAAGAAAGAAACATTCTTCTTTACACTTTGCTTCAAGACGTGTCTCTATGCAAGTTAATCCATTAACATTTTCTTTTTCTCCTTCACTAGTAAGTAAAACTCAGTTTCATGAAACCACATCAATTTCACACTTTTTCCTTGCTCTTTGGTGTCTGTTTATGGCTTTATCATCACACTTAAATCATTTAGCCATTTGTCAGAACCTTTGTGTTGTGTATGAATATTCATTAACAATATAGTTTTCACACTGAATGAAATTGTCATTAGAGAAAAAAACAAAAACAAAAAAAACAAAAAAAAGAAACGACGAAGCAAAAAGAGATTTTTTTTTTTCAAATGGACATGCATTAAAAAAAATCCAGTTCTCAAAAATGTTTTGAACCACAGCAGCATCATTTCAATTTTACGAAAGAGACCTGAAAAGTAGACAAATCTTCCCAGCCAATGAAGGAGGCCACAGAACAGGTAAAAGTACAAGGGAAAATATGTTTGGTTTTGCCTATGAAGTACACAAAGGCTTCCAAAGAAAGGAAGAAACACTGGCAGTTGCAACAGACCCATGTGATGCATACAACAAAGACCAGTCCTCACTTCTCATGGAGCTACCCCTTGACTGTGGAGACAGCAGGACACTGACATAGTGGACAGCAGCAGAACTTCAGGAACAAACTGTCTTCCTACAATTTCCACACTGAATGTCCCAACCTCATAAACTCTCTGTGGGGCTACCTCTCCCCCGTTTTATGCAAGGTTTCCACTAAACGCCTTGCAGACCTCATTAAATACAAACTGCTCAAGTGCTGACACTAGCAGATGATGGCCTGATCTACAAAACATCAACAATGCTCATGAAAGAACGAAAGCAATTCCGCAGCAGTTCCACAACATTGCTCAGTGGTGTCAAGAAACTGGATTGTCCATCAGCCCAACAAACACCTCGACACAGGTCTGCATCCTCAACATCAAGGCATCAGGATAATTACCTTCACCAGTTTCCTTCACTGGAATACCAATTAAATCAACTGACAACCTATGCTACCAACCACCATAGCAAAATAACCATCAGAATCATGTGGGATTTTTCTGCCCTGACCAGCTCCTGCCCAGAACTGAGTTTGCAACAGCATTGGGAAGACTGAGACCACACAGTTGAGCTTCATCCACTGAATGGATGCATTTCTGAGTGTTGCTCAAATTCCTGACCAACACTGCAGGTGCCTGTATTTCAGGCCTGGTTGATGCCTGGATATATTATGAAAGTAAGCACAGAGTACACCTCTTTTATGCAGTCTCAGACCGGAAATGGAAATCCATAGCATCATCATCACCATCCTCCTCAATCAGCATTAAAAAAAAAAGAAAAAAAAGTCTCATATTCTGTGTCCTTTGTGCCCAGTTCTGATGTCTTCTCCACATGTACAGTCTTGGTTTGACTCTGTCGGGGTCACCTGCGTGGGCAAGTTCACGGGGGCTGTCGCTGGACGGACATGATGGCGCCCTCTGGAGGGACAGCTCACTTACGCTGGCTCTGTGACTAAGCAATTATTGTCATCTATAGGGGGCTTGGTAAGTGGTGCATGTTAGATCAGAACAGGCACCAGTGAACATCACTGAAGTGACTCAACAGTAGTGCAGTGTTTCCTCCAGTGGGTTGGCTCTTGTCGACTTGACACAGACTGTGGACTGCTGGTGCCGGGGCTGTGGTGTGCTGTGGACAGGGGGTTGGAATGAGTGGCATGGGTGCAACGCACTGAGCTGGCAGAGAAGACAGGGCAGCAAAAAACAAACAAACAAAAAAAAGCAACCTATGCTATTGGTAAAAGGCTTTGATAGAATGCTGACCTTTAGAAAAAATGTTGAAAATATTGTTCTTGAATGCAAAAAGGGCCATGAAAGCCATGTCACCAAGAGGCACTACTGAGTCTCTACTGACTGTATCATGCAGTTGTGTTCAATGTGATTGATTATGGATTAGGGCTTATAACACTACCCAAGAGCAATCAATGTGATTGTTTATGGATTAGGGCTTAGAACACTATCCAAGAGCAATCTTAAATCAGAAACATTTCAAGCAATGAATCTGATCTTGGGAACCACAAAGGATACACCAGCTGACACCATGCATCCTTAATGCAGGCAAGACACAAGCTAGAAGGTGAAGGCATATTAAGGAGTACTTAAAAAAATCCCCAAACCCACCACATGTGGCAGTCAAGGAAAGGGCAGACAAAAGGCAATATACAGCTTGTGTGCCAGCTAGCAGAACTCACAGAAATGAAGGAATGGGAAAAACTGTCCAGACCACTTCAAACACCTCTACCCAACTGCCATTGCTCTGGAGCTTGGAAGACACCATCAAGAATGACCAGAGGGCAACACCAATGCAGAAATTCAGATGCAGGGAGAAAACACTGGCACAAAAGAAGATAATGTTATATACACCGACGGTTCCATCTCCAAAGGTAAGTCAGGCTGGGGATACACAGTGAAGCCAAGAACCATCCAGGAAGACAATGGTGCGCACAGTTTAACAACTAGTTATACTGGAGGCAGAGGCAGTGAAACAAGCACTCTACTGGCTCTCATCCAGTCCAGTCCAGATCTCAACAAGCCATGAAACTGATGGACTCCATGAACCTACTTCAAAAAGAGGAGAGAGGAAGATGAAGCCAGGCTGCTTGGCATGAAGTAATGTACAACCTTCCACTGAAGAGACTCATATGGGTGTACTGCCCAGGACATGTTACAGGCAATCAACAAGCAGACACTGGCTGGCAAGGCAACGATAAGAACCAGATTACGGCTTGGCTGATCTGATGTGGTAAGAAATCTCAAGAATCACCACAATAAACACAATACAAAAACAGCCACTTGCAAGATTTCTGTTGTTTAGAGGTAGAGTAAGAACAGCTGAAATATTCATGTATGAATGTACACACAGCATCAGGCAGGTAAAACAAATCAACACTATTTTCAAGAGTTTCACTTTTGCCTGAATGTAGAAAAGACAGACACTTTTGAAGGAAAACTTTCAAACACAGCGAGTCTGACAGACCCTAAAACTGTCCATCCAAACTAACTGCATCACATTTTAATGTCTAACAATAATAAGGAAAAAACACTTCACTCTATGTGTGTGTGTGTGTGTGTGTGTGTGTGTGTGTGTGTGTGTGTGTGTGTGTGTGTGTGTGTGTGCATGTGCGTGCTTGTGTGTGTGTGTGTGTGTGTGTGTGTGTGTGTGTGTGTGTGTGTGTGTGTGTGTGTGTGTGTGTGTGTGTGTGTGTGTGTGTGTGTGTGTGTGTGTGTGTGTGTGTATGCGTGCTTGTGCGTGTGTGTTTGTGCATGTGCGTGCGTGCGCATGTGCATGTGCATGTGTATGTGCATGTGTGTGTGTGTTCTCTCTCAAACCGGCACAGTATAAAAATACATAGAGGCAGCTGACACAGTAAAGTTATTGAAATAAAAGCAAAAGTTCTGTGTATAATATGTTCTTTGCCATGTGTGCATGTGTAAGCAAGCATGGATAGGCTTTTTGTTCAGAGGTTAATACACAAAGCAGCTAACAGTTCAAAATATTAAGAAAGCCTAAAACAAGATACTACAAACTACATTTACGCCTATAAATGATTTTATACATTACGCAAATATGTTTGTGAAAAAAAATTTTCACACAGAAGAAAACGCATGGACAACATAGAAGACAACAGAATGAAGCTTTTCAGCACATGTTATGCATGAATCTATACACTTGCAACTGTACATGAACTGATTAAACAGAAACGCCTGAAACATGTAAAGCAACACTGTGACATAAACACTGGAAGGAAAACAGAAACAAAAACCTACTTGCAATATCAAATGAATACACATTAAGATTCACGCTGAACATGAAATATATAATGTAATTTCCACTGAAGCACATCCCTCCCTGCTCTCTGATTACGCTTTATAACTGCACAGTTTTCATCAGTATTTCCTTCCTCATGAAAACAAACCAACCAACAAAAACAAACAAACAAAAGTATTTAAGACCATCTGTACAACATGTTTGTTTCTCCCATCTTTTTCTTCTCAAAAAGATAGCAACAGAACTCTGGGTTCCACTGCTGGACTGGTTTCGGTTTGATTTTCTCCTGGTCCCTTCTCTTCTGCTTTGACTGTTTGTGCACACACACACACACACACACACACACACACACACACACACACACACACACACACACACACACACACGTATACACAAACACACATACACATACACACACACACTGACCACACCATTTCAGTCCACTAGCAGTGACAGGAGTGATCCTGTGGACAACAGCCCCAGAAAGTTACCTGGCTACACTGCTGGCCTGCAAGCCATCAATGTGTGTACAGTCTGTGGATTCCATCGGCTTTATCAAACAGTAGTCAACTGCAATAATGCAGTTCTCTGGAGATTTTTTTACTTAAGAAAAAAAAAGGGAACAAACTAGAGACTTCTTCTTCCTTTCAGACCATAAAAACATAAATGACTGGCAAACACAAATGTTGATACAAGAGGCTGGGATCACTGATCAGCAGTGGCAGTGTGAGACAGATAAACATACATAGGTAATCAATACTGTTTATGTATGATTCTGTTACATGCTTTTTACCATGTTATACTAATGCATGCAGCATATGTCCATTTACTGGTGCATTAAAAAAAACCTTTTTCTTTTCTATTCCTAAATTACTGTCGTATTTTATGTCACATGTCCTTATGGGTATAACAATAATTGTATTACTAACTGCATGTCAGTGAAATACATACTAGACAAAAAAGCTAACTGCTAATTGCTCACAGCTATTGTTTTACTGTTTATTAGCTTTAGACAGCCAACATGTGATAAATTCCATTTGAACAACACCAACTTGCAAAAGCATTGGATGATGCTAGCAAAAGCTGCTCAAGTAATCTTCTCTCCTACTCTATCCCCTGTGTGTGTGTGCTGTGTGTGTGTGTGTGTGTGTGTGTGTGTGTGTGTGTGTGTGTGTATGCATGTGTGTGTATGTGTGTGTGTGTGTGTGTGTGTGTGTGTGTGTGTGTGTGTGTGTGTGTGTGTTTTGTGTTTTGTGTTTTGTGTGTGTATGTGTGTGTGTGTGTGTGTGTGTGTGTGTGTGTGTGTGTGTGTGTGTGTGTGTGTGTGTGTGTGTGTGGTTGTTCGCTCAATGACACCACTTTACATTTTCAATGTGATCAATCATTACAGTTTAGCACAGGGTGGTAAACAACTGTGCATGATTTCTCAGAAGCTGTCTCACTTCCTCTGATGATACCTGACTTTGCAATGGCAACATTCAATTCAAACAACTAAGAAGCAAAACGATAACACATAAAACAAACAATTTAATACAATTAAATGCATTGTGATTAGATATGCTGTTCAATACAACTAAACGCATTGTTATTAGATATGATAAGTAAATGAAACATTCCAGGTTGAGGAGGGGTGTGGGCAGGTGCAAGGAAGATCGCATGTTGGATTTCCCCAAAAACTTGACACTGTCTGAGCTAAAGCACATGTATAAAATGTCTCACTGAAACCCAGCACACTCTTGTCATTCTCTCTGTTTTCCCTCCACTTCCTGTATTTCACTGTCTTATTATTCATTTTTCTTATTCATGCTCTCAGTTGTTTAGTTGTTCATCAATATCCATGTTCACTTTTTTTTTTTTTTGTATCTTTCTTGTTTCTTCAATTACTATATGACATGTATAAAAGACTGCATCTGATACTAACTTTACAGTGGAAATGCAAAGACAGCATCAGAGGATACATCAATCTCAATACGATGGACAACATGGGTACACATCATCTTCATGATGAACATCAACATTGAGCAGGGACAGTACTGGTGAGTTAAAAGGTAGGAATGTTCCCTCACAAACTGACCATGAAATGATCATTTCTGGGAGGAGTGGGGTGGAAGATGGGGGTGAAGGTGAGGTGCCTACAGAGGGAGAAGTGGGCGTTGGGAGCGGAAGGCTGTGGGTGGACTATATGGAAGATAAATGGAAGTAGGTTGAAAGGTGTGAAGAAGATGGAAGGCACAGGTTGGAAATCAAAGTGGATAAACAAGATACCTCAAAGTGTGCTAGTGGTATAGAAGTATAGTCATGATCAACTAGAACTGACTTCTGGAACTGTGAAACCAGAGAAAACTACTATACCCACAGTACCTGACTGAGACATATGAACCCACACACACACTCTCCAAAGCTTACAGTGAGTGTTGACCTTCATGGGACAATGTAGCATGTGCCTGGCTAAGACATCTCTCTTCAAAGCACTTGCTGTCTGATTATGAAGAAGTCATGGCTATGGAACGCACAAAGGACTAACACAGTAAAACCACTCAGAAAAATCCGCTCTACGAACACTCCTTTCCGATCGCGATTCCCTTTTCTATGAATAGATTCCCTTTTCTATGAATACAATATCATAAAACACTTGTTTTCCTGGGACATTATTTCCCTCTGTCCATGTAAGGTTGACCCCTAACTATCAAATTTTGTGCCCTATAAAGACATGATTTTGAAGGCCATCTAAACGAGATCATCGACAGGTTCTTCTATCCTGTCAAGCAGTGAATTATCACGAAGTGGTGAAATACTCAAACTGTACACCATCATAGAATGGTGAAATAATCAAACTGTACACCATCATAGAATGGTGAAATACTCAATACTCAAACTTCACACCATTATGGAAAGGTGAAATACTTCAATGTTCATTATCATGGAAAGTTGGAATACTCAAACTTTTCACTATCACTGAAAAGTGATACAATCTATTCACTATCATAAGTGAGTGAAATGCTATAAGTGTTTCACTCAGTGAAGAGTGAACACTAAAACTGTACACATCATGAAAGGTTGAAATACTCTAACTGTTCACGACCATGGAAGAGGTGGTACACACAATCTGTTCTTTGTTCACTATCATGGAAGGGTGAAATACTATATGTGTTCACGCTCAGTGAAGGTTGAAATACTCCAACACTATCACAAACAGATGAATACCAAAGCTGTTCACAAACATGAAAGGGTGAAATACTCAAACTGTACACCATCATGAAAGGGTGAAGTATTCACTCTGTACACCATCATGAAAGGGTGAAATACTCAAACTGTACACCATCATGAAAGGGTGAAATACTCAAACTGTACACCACCATGAAAGGGTGAAATACTCAAACTGTACACCATCTTGAAAGGGTGAAATACTCTAACTGTACACCATCTTGAAAGGGTGAAATACTCAAACTGTACACCATTATGAAAGGGTGAAACACTCAAACTGTACACCATCATGAAAGTGTGCAGTACTCAAACTGTACACCATCATGAAAGTGTGAAGTACTCAAACTGTAAACCATCATGAAAGTGTGAAGTACTCAAACTGTACACTATCACAGACAGATTAAATACTCAAACTGTTTACAATCATGGAAGGGCAAAATACTCATAGTGTGCACTATCACTAAACGATGAAATACTCACATTATTCACTATCACATAGAATGGTGAAATACACTGTACAACATCATGGAAAGGCAAAATAATCGAATTGTTCTCTATCATGGAAGGGTGGGATATTCAAACTGTACACTACAAAGAAACAGTGAAATACTTGAGTTGTGCTCTCTCATGGAAAGATGAAACAGATGTTAGGCACTGTCATGGAATGATGAAAATATTGGAATTGGAACTGTCATGGAGTATACTACTATGGAATGGTGAAACATTCAGCCTCTATGCTATCGTGGACAGGTCAAATACAGTGCAAATAGTCAAATACTTCATACAGTGAACAGGGATATCAAAGAACAAGAGTTACAGCAAGTATGTACAAGTGCAAAAACCTAGCGCCACGTTAGTACTGGGAAATTGCAATTTAAAAGAAGAAAAGCAGAAAGTAAAATAGAAAAATAAAATGGAAACTTTTCCACAGAAATATACAATTTACGAAATTAGTGCACCAGTTTGTATTGAAAGAGAATACTTGATGAATATAAGATATGATGATGCTGCTGTGCTTTAAACCATAAATCAAGAATTTTGCCATGAAAAATTTTTAACTTGTTTTGTATATAGATGCACATACATATATTTATGTATTTATACACACACAGTGAGACAGAGAGTTAGAAATAATGCTCTCTTGATGTCCTGGACTTGACGAGAAGCTTATGTCATTGTACTCGAACTTCAAGAAGCTTTAACCAGCGAAAATCTGTCAAAAATACAAGTCTGAAGACATAAAATGATACATACATATATATATATATATTTTTTTTATGGGTGAAAAAAAAAAGACAAAGAGTAAACGGAGCAATAAAAGAGTTAGGAATAGGATATTGCACAGGGGAGCTGAAATGGGTCAATTACGGACCAACCATGTACATACCCTTAGCAGCACACCTTTCACAACATTTCTGACTGTGCATATCCATTCACTCTTTTATTTTGCACTGCAGTAACCTGCTTATTGCAAACTTTTAAACTTAATATATATGAAGATTAAGGCCTAGCTGACAAGACTGGAGCAGACCAAGGAACAGTCTGCCATATGTGGGGTGCTCTGGAAAGCACTGTTAATCAAATACCAATTTCAGGGCTTCACATCGTTCAAAATGCAAGGTTTTCACACAGACCCAACCACCCACAAAAAATCTGTGAGTTTTTCACTTGCAAAGCATGCTGCCATATCTTACTTCAACAATGCGACTTTGAGCTCTGAGATGTACTATCATTGAACGGGTGTTTTGTCAATGTGTGGCACTATTTTGTGCTACTTTTATTACTATTGATTTTTTTTTTTTTCAAACCATGTGGCCAAGATGAATCACAGTCTTCAACATGGAACTGGAAAAACTGAACAGTTCGATATCTGCCTCTGGATCTCAACCTTTGCATTGACAAAAGTACTTTCTGGTTGATCTATTTTGTTGACACATACTGGTGTTTTGGCTGTTTCCTCGGGTGATATTTCTGGCTGTCATGGTCACCCCCCCCCCCCCCCCCCCCCCCCCCCCCCAATCAAACACAGTATTCTGCCTTGTTTCACTCTTTTTTCACCCCCCCACCATTTTCTTTTTCCGGGAGCTGGAGGGTAGGGGTTGCCATTTTCACTTTGGGCTGACCTGCATTCACTTCTTTGTGTCTCACCCCTGCCATGCTGACAACAACTATACAGATAGCTAACTGTTCTTCACTTCTGACAAAACTGTTCATAAACCAATCTGAACTTCACTTCTGATAAAACTGTCAATAAAACAATCTGCTGCGCTTTACTTCTGACAAAACTGTCAATAAACCAATCTGCACTTTACTTCAGATAAAACTGTTCATAAACCAATCTGAACTTCACTTCTGACAAAAACTGTCAATAAACCAATCTGCACTTTACTTCAGATAAAACTGTTCGTAAACCAATCTGAACTTCACTTCTGACAAAACTGTCAATAAATCAATCTGCGCTTTACTTCAGACAAAACTGTTCATTCTGATAAAATAAACCAATCTGTGCTTCACTTCTGACAAAAACTGTTCAATATAACCAATCTGTGCTTCACTTCTGACAAAACTGTTCATAAACCAATCGGCACTTCACTTCTGACAAAACCAAGTGAAGACCTCAGGCCCGTGCTGATTAGTTTTTAGCAAAGTGATGAGCCAGGACATGTCATGTGATTTCATGTGATGGGACAGCACTCTTTACAGAACTGCATGCTTGTCAGCTCACACTGTGTCAGTTCTTGACCTGACCTCATTGGTCTGTGGCAAGACCTTCGCCTAATCACTACATTTTCTTCACATGTTCCAGCATTTTTCTCATGGGTGATGTTCAATTTCAGTGATTCACCCTCCATTGTGATGTGAAACCCTGATTTACCATGGGTAAGTGAACAGAACAGCAGAAAAGGGATACAAAAAAACATCTGAAATGAAGCTGAAAATTAACATGACTGAAAACTGTTTGTATCAATGATAAACGAAAATAAACAGATGCAATGATGCTTTTTCTATCAATGGTAAATGAAAATAAACAGATGCAATGATGCTTAACCAACAGTGGGGAGATGAGGCAAACCTTGCAGCAAATAAGGTTGGACTTTTCCACTGTTGATTATCTCTATTACAATGTAACCAAACAGAAACTCTTTTGAACAGATACTAAAATCATGAGGATCCATGGCAGACAACATGAAATGGCCACATGAGACAACAGAGGAAAACCAGGAGTCGCATGTACAAGATGGCCACATGAAGACAGGCACAAGAAGTAAAACTGGGGAGCCACTCACTTCATGCTGACGAAGCAATTTCGCTTCAACCTATAAATAGCCACAGAACACATGAATGCCCACAGCAAGTTCAAGGAAAACAATTCACAATTCAGTCTGAGAGAGAGAGAGAGAGAGAGAGAGAGAGAGAGAGAGAGAGAGAGAGAGAGAAAAGAGAGAGAGAGAGAGAGAGAGAGAGAGAGAGAGAGAGAGAGAGAGAGAGATGATTGATTCTGAACTAACACTGGCAAAAGAATCAATCGCAGCGTTTACTATAAACAAATACAATCAAAGCTAAAAAAAAACCAAAAAAAAACCCAGTAAACAATGAAATGTGCACAAATGGAAGTTAGTAAATGAAATCATTGTCTTCTTATCTGATTAAACTTTCTGTAGCTAATGATACATGCAAATACACAGCCACAAGGCAAATAGTAATGAACACACTAAATGTTGTTTGTAATTACTGCATACAACAGATGGAACAACATTCCCTCAATCCCTAATCCTGCTATTCCCATATCACCGTCCCTCTTTACATATCAATCATTACAATGAAAACTACAAAATGTCACTATAAAATCAGAAAGACGCACCATCACTGTCTCTCTTTACATATCAATCATTACAATGAAAAACAACAAAATGTATAAAATCAGAAAGAAGCACAATCACTGTCCCTCCTAAACCATAAACATTTACTTCAGAAGAAAACAAAAACCGCCATGGACAGCTGACAGCATGGGGTGATGTGAGCATGACCAGAAATAAGCAGCATCCAGCCACAGAGCAATGCCATCAAGGCAGTGAACAGTGCCACAGTGCAATGCCAACAAGGCAGTGAACAGTGCCACAGTGCAATGCCATCAAGGCAGTGAACAGTGCCACAGTGCAATGCCATCAAGGCAGTGAACAGTGCCACAGTGCAATGCCATCAAGGCAGTGAACAGTGCCACAGAGCAATGCCAACAAGGCAGTGAACAGTGCCACAGTCACTAGAACTGAACGGCATCAAGCCACAGTGCAATGCCAACAAGGCAGTGAACAGTGCCACAGTGCAATGCCAACAAGGCAGTGAAAAGTGCCACAGTGCAATGCCATCAAGGCAGTGAACAGTGCCACAGTGCAATGCCATCAAGGCAGTGAACAGTGCCACAGTGCAATGCCAACAAGGCAGTGAACAGTGCCACATTACAATGCCATCAAGGCTGTGAACAGTGCCACAGTCACCAGAAGTGAGCGGCATCAAGCCACATTGCAATGCCAACAAGGCAGTGAACAGTGCCACAGTGCAATGCCATCAAGACAGTGAACAGTGCCACAGTGCAATGCCAACAAGGCAGTGAACAGTGCCACAGTGCAATGCCAACAAGGCAGTGAACAGCGCCACAGTGCAATGCCAACAAGGCAGTGAACAGTGCCACAGTGCAATGCCATCAAGGCAGTGAACAGTGCCACAGAGCAATGCCAACAAGGCAGTGAACAGTGCCACAGTCACCAGAACTGAACGGCATCAAGCCACAGTGCAATGCCAACAAGGCAGTGAACAGTGCCACAGTGCAATGCCAACAAGGCAGTGAACAGTGCCACAGTGCAATGCCAACAAGGCAGTGAACAGTGCCACAGTCACCAGAACTGAACGGCATCAAGCCACAGTGCAATGCCAACAAGGCAGTGAACAGTGCCACAGTCACCAGAACTGAACGGCATCAAGCCACAGTGCAATGCCAACAAGGCAGTGAACAGTGCCACAGTGCAATGCCATCAAGGCAGTGAACAGCGCCACAGTGCAATGCCATCAAGGCAGTG
Organism: Conus betulinus; assembly: GCA_016801955.1. Classification (NCBI taxonomy): domain Eukaryota; kingdom Metazoa; phylum Mollusca; class Gastropoda; order Neogastropoda; family Conidae; genus Conus; species Conus betulinus. The sequence goes on along the minus strand of JADBJO010003463.1, from coordinate 171,537 downwards.
AACAGTGCCACAGTGCAATGCCATCAAGGCGGTGAACAGCGCCACAGTCAGGAGCTGCACAGCAGTCAGGTGCTGGCAGCTGCGGAAGACAGACATGACATCAGATCTGAAGGATTCTGCTGGCTCTTACTGCACTAGGAGGGGGAGACAAGGATGGTGTCAAGTGCAGTGGAAGTGCTGACTGACCGAATCACTCCTGTGACAGCATGGCTTGACAGACTGGTACAGTTCTCCAGACATGTTCATCTTCCTACTGTTGGCCACAGCACAGCCCTGACAAGGCGAACTAAATCAGACAGGTATGCACCTGCTGTCATTGACACCCTTCACAGTGTGCTGAGTCCTGAGACGTGGCGTGATGAGGACACTGTCAGAGCATGTCATGTGAGTCAGGCAAGAAGCCATCTTCCCAAACCTGTGATCATTAACTAAAGGCAGAGCTGAGACAAGGTTCAGTTTTAAGTCACAAAGATGACAGAACCAAGCTGGAATCTACTTGGATCCTGATTCCAGAACCAACACTGAGGTGACTGGAGCTGCAGAGAAGGAAGGCAGACTGAAGAGACCACAGGCAGGGCAAGGAGCACCTCGGATCAGCTGGTCAGGCCCTGGGGCAGTGGCATGCCTTGACCCCGCATCTGAGGGTGGGGATCACCTGGTGCCATGGCTACACAGCCTGCTGGGCGCTGGGTGCCATGGCCACACAGCCTGCTGGGCACTGGGTGCCATGGCCACACAGCCTGCTGGGCACCGGGGGCCATGGCCCACACAGCCTGCTGGGCACAGGGGGGGGGCCATGGCCACACAGCCTGCTGGGCACCGGGGGGGTCATGGCCACACAGCCTGGTGGGCACCGGGGGGTCATGGCCACACAGCCTGGGGGCCCGGGGGGGTCATGGCCACACAGCCTGCTGGGCACCGGGGCCATGGCCACACAGCCTGCTGGGCACAAGCCCTGATGTCCACATGCTGGTCTTAATCTACTACTGTTGACATGATAACTAGAGTGAGGGAAGCACTGACCGCTGTGATGGGAAAGGGTATTTACCTTTATTTTGACTAAAAAGACTTACGCCATAGGCACATTACCTTTATTTTACTAAAAAATGACTTACGCCATAGGCACATTACCTTTATTTTGACTAAAAAGACTTACCGCATAGGCACATTACCTTTATTATTTTGACTAAAAAGACTTACGCATAGGCACAAAGGAGACAATGACTTTGGAGGAGCAAGTGAGACACAGAGCAGACTGCAGTACAGTAGTTTTCATATTCACCCTACATGCTTTTGTACAACAATCAAACAGGAATTCTAAACTTCATGGTGCTTTGAGTAGATTTGGAAAAAAAACATATGACAGTGTATACAGAAATTTTAAGAAATACTCTGAGAAACTGTGGTGTTAGTGGAAGGTTAAATAGCAGTAGAACATACGAGACTGCCTTGGCTTGTGTAAGAAACAAAAATTTTTGTATACCGATTTTGTTTCGCTCATCCGAGAGGCGTTAAACAGGCTGTTTGCTCAGCCCACAAATATTTTCATTCGTTATCAATGAATTGGCTGCTGAGCTGTCAAGAAAAGGGAAACATGAAAAGGAAGGAATGATTGCAGGAGCTGCTGAGTTACTTTGTTGCTGCTTACTAAAGATGCAATACTTTCTACATGAAACAAGGAATGACTGCACATGCTGCTCAGTTACTTTGTTGCTGTTTACCAATGATGCAATATTTTCTAATACAGTAGTTGCACTGCAAAACCACTTGAATGTTTCTTGATGAAAAGCTAACAGCCTGTATATCAGGATTACTCTACACAAAACTAATATAATTATATTTTGAAAAGATGGACATCCTTTGATTCATGGAATATATGGCACAATGAAGACACCGAATTAAAGGTAAACAACAACTAGAAGTATCTGGGAGTGATTTTCACTGCAGAATAAAGTCTAAGTGCAGCTTGGACTGAAATGTGCAGAAAGGGGGGGTAATCAAATGTCTTGGAGCTATGAGAAACTTAACATTCTATTGCCCTTCACTTTCTTGGGAACTGTTCAACACACAGAACCACTGTTCATATATGCAGCAGATATGAGATTTTTATGACAATAAACGAACTGGAATCATCAACAAATTTGCAATGAGACTTTTTTTTTTTCCTAATACCCTTTCAATCCCCCAACAAAACTGATTATGATGAAAGTGGCAGACACCACCTAAAATATGTACTACTCACACACCCAGAGACCAGAATGAGACCAGAATAACAAAAAAAAAAAAAAAAAAAGTTGTAAAAGAAGGTGGTAAGAAGCTTTTGTGTGTGTGTGTGTGTGTGTGTGTGTGTGTGTGTGTGTGTGTGTGTGTGTGTACTGTGTGTGTGTGTGTGTGTGTGTGTGTGTGTGTGTGTGTGTGTGTGGCTGGGTGGATGGGTGGTGGGTATATGCTATAAATGTTGGGGTGAGGAATGGGGGGGTTTTCTAAGACTGAGTGTCTTCACTTTACACCTTCACCACAAGGAAAGTTTTTCTGTCTGTCTGTTTGTTTGTTTGTTTGTTCACTTCTTACTTTGCGAAGCACAGCTGCAGTGTTTCAAGACAGCTGATCTGATTTACGCTGTCAGATTTTAAAATGCACTGTGTATTAGCCTGATCCTCATGGAGTTCCTGCCTTCATTCATCTTTATTTCGACATAAAATCAGCCTGATTTTTGTATGCATATCCCTCATGATGAGAACCCCCTTTTTTCTTCAACCCTCTCCCTAGACTCCTTCAGTCCAAGTAGATCTATTGGTCCAACTGTCTGTCTTCACTGGTGCAAAACATAAACATTGGTGAACCTCAAACGTTATCCGTCTTCATCTGCAGGAAAATGGCAGAATGAACTGCTTGCATTCCAATGTGTATCAGGCCTTGCTGCAAGAAACTGCGCTGAAGCGTGGCCACCTTTTCTCCTGTCAGGTCCTCTTCACTGCAGTTACTGGGGTCATGTTCAGATGAAGGGACATCACCCAAACCTACTCTCACGGTAAACCCTCAGGTGGTCAATCTTAGTATGAAAAATCACTGTTACACTCAAAGTCAGCATCAAGTGATTAACTATGTAAACCAACTACATGAAAAATGCCAAATCAAGTGATCAAAACTATGTAAACCAACTACATGAAAAATGCCGAATCAGGTGATTAGCTATGTAAACCAACTACATGACAAAAGCAACAGAACAGCAAGACCCCCACACCCTTCTGGCCACAGGTACTACTACTAATGTGTTGCAAAGGACAGAACGGCTTACCTTCTCCAGGTTCTCAATGCGCTGTCTGAGTAGACGATTTTCTGTTCTTAACCTCTGAAAATCAAGACATCACTGATGTAACAATTTGAAAGTCTGCAAATATTGCAGTGAATGTTTCCCATAATTGTCAAACCACAAGGTGCTACTTTTTTTTTTTTTCCCCCTTAAGTCTGATCAGGTTATCTAGGATAGATTCCGAAGTGTGCATGCTAACACTATTTTCGGCACCCAGCGTGGTGGTCAACTTGATACATGAACGACAGTCACGATCCAGGTCTGAGCCTTTACAGTTCCACGCAGTCACCATCCTGTGTGCACATCCATCCAGCACGCCAGCCACAGCATGTTTCAGCTCTGTGTGCTCAGACATGGTGATGTTTCAGTCGCTGGCATGGTGCAGTCTTTGGGGCAAACCACCGCAAAGTGCAGTTGCGTATGTAGTGAAGTTAATGCTTCCTATGTTCCAGTGCAACAGACTTTCCCATGACGAGAGCTTTCTCCATGAACAGCTGTGCCTACAGGCAAAAAGGCCTTGGGGTCTCAATATTATGGAGGAACATGTGTGGGGCTCGCGCACTAGCGTCAACAAAATTAGAGCAGATAATCTACCCCAACAATCAAATCAATATACTACAGCGAGATGTGTGTGTGTGTGTGTGCTTGCACGCATGCTGGTACATGTGCATGCCTGCACGTGTGTGTGTGTGTGTGTGTGTGTGGTGTGCATATTTGTACACATACCTGCAGAGAAAAGTCGTTAATATGTGATGTGTGGTTTGCGAGAGAGAGTCCAGCACATACGTGTGTGTGTGTGTGTGTGTGTGTGTGTGTGTGTGTGTGTGTGTGTGTGTGTGTGTGTGTGTGTGTGTGTGTGTGTGTGTGTGTGTGTGTGTGTGTGTGTGTGAGAGAGAGAGAAGAATGTGCGTGTGCTCATATGCATACATTCATGTGCAAGCACTTATGTGAATGTGTGCATACATGCATGCATGACATTTTGTGTATTATGTGTGCATGTGTGAACATGCACATATACATGTGTGCACATAGTGAGAACATGAATACTCACACACACACACATATATCTTTGAGTCATGGAGGAACACAGATTATATGCATACATCTCTTTTTGTCTCACCCAAGAACACACACCACACACAACACACACACATTACACACATGGGCACACACACACACACACACACACGCGTGCGCATTCACACACACACACACACACACACATTCACTGTACATATGCAGGTACAAAAACACACTCTCACACACATCTATGATCATTTCATACATTCAGAATAAATTGACCTTTCAATACACTGTCAAAGAACACAATGAACAAACAGATTCACTGACATATTCCATATCCTCCACATATTATCCCACTTACTCATTCACTCACTCACTGACACACTCTCACACCACACACACACACACACACACACACACACACACACATCACTTGAATTACCAGTATCTGATCTTTTTTCCTTGCAACAATTCCATGAAACCAAAGTCCCTTTCAGTTTTAGTTTCATTGTAGTTCAGCTGACACAGGGCCCTTTCTCACAAAAGTCAGAAGACACAACACGCAGTTGAACCCTGCCTGTGGTGCAAGAGTGAACTCTTAATGCTTAGAGCCCCCCCCCCCCCCCCCCCCCCCCTCACTCTTTCTCCCCCATTCCCATTCACAGGGCAGAGCACTGCACTCACTTGGCGACTCAGTATGACATGGGTCTGTGAAATAGGGCCTGCACCTGTCTGCTTACTTGATTCACATCACCTATATGATGGATCATCTTACCTGATGGAAATCTATTCCCTATCTCTCTCTCTCTCTCTCCCTCTCTCTCTCACACACACACACACACACACACACACACACACACCTTCAATCTGTTGTTCAGTATGGTGCAGAACTATGGGACCTCATCAATGCAGCACTCTATTGCTAAAAGAAGCCTTAGCTTGCTATGAAATGATTCTTAGGTGTAGAAATGCTAACACCTATTGAAATGGTGTATGGAGAAACAAACTGATATCTATTTACGTAAACTCAGCCGTAAAGCATGTTGGGTATTGGCTAAAGCTGAAGAGAATGGACATATGTGGACTACCTTTAAGGCCTATAGAGTGATTTTTTTTGATTTAGATTTGTGTGACAAGAAAAACTGGGCTCATAAATTTGTTGTGTATGTTTGTTTTCAAATATATATGTATGGCTGAATCAGGGAGTAGAAGGGTTAGGAGTTTCTGGAAACTATTAGGGAAAGGTTGATTTTGTGGGGCTGGCAAGACTGGGAAAACTACCATCCATATCAATAGTAGTGATAGGTTTTATGTTTACCAAACTCTCTGTACTGTCCCCAGTGTTAAAATGTTATCTATTATCCAATTTAGAAAGACACTCAAGGTACGTGTTGATAAGACTTAGGTTTGGCATTTCTGAAATCACTGTACATTGTAATCATTATAAATAGACAACGCAGTATTAAAGGTGACTTACTATGTCCACTTTGTCAAAAAGAGAAAGAAAATGAGGAACATTTTGTTTTATGCTGTCCTATTCGAGATGACTTTTGTGCATAATACATGCCATTAAAATATCATAAGGTACAAAGTCAGTTTAAATTAGTGTTGCTTATGACATGTACACATGAAACAAAAAAAAAAAAAACGGTCAGAAAGTTGCTAATCTATCTTGATAAGGCTTTTAAGCTGCATTCTATTCTCATTTCTTAAAATTATTGCAAACTGTATTATGAAGGATGTCACCGATTTTAAAAAAGCAGGTTGAACAAATGTTTGTATATGCACCTATGCATGAGGGGCAATAGCCTAAACACGATTAAACTTTCCTTATCTCTCTCTCTCTCTCTCTCTCTCTCTATATATATATGGGTAGGTGTGTCTGTGTAGGGAATATGCAGGCCCCAGAGACAGACTGACCTGTGGACACTGACAAGAAATGTGAATGGACAAATAACCCTCTCTTCCTTATACATTCAAACTAAGACAAAATTCATAACAATTACCACATTCACCACCCCCATGTCAGGAAAACCATCAGTACTCACCCTAAGCTCTATCTGTTCCTCGTTCTCCTTGGACTTCAATGCTGTGTAGTCTTTTTCCAGCCTGAAACACACACATCAATACACAACACGGTCACATGGCCAGCCCCCATAGTCTTTTTCCAGCCTGAAACACACATGAATACACAAACACTGTCACACGGCCAGCCCCCATAGTCTTTTTTTCCAGCCTGAAACACACATCAATACACAACACACTGTCACACGTCACCCCCATAGTCTTTTTTCCAGCCTGAAACACACATCAATACACACACACTGTCACACGGCCAGCCCCCATAGTCTTTTTCCAGCCTGAAACACACTGTCAATACACAACACTGTCACACGACCAGCCCCCAATAGTCTTTTTCCAGCCTGAAACACACATCATACACAACACACTGTCACATGGCCAGCCCCTATAAAACCCACTGTATGACACCCTGGACATGCATGACAGGTTACCGGCACATTCTCATGTCAGAGCACATCCTTGTGACCTGGAAACAGCACCTGACCATCAGGGCTGGCTGATGTGGCACCACCATGGAACTGCACGCTGTCAGAAGTTCATGACATACTGGACACATGGGGTGCTGGAAGGAGAAGACAGCCCAGGATGCTGAACAGAATTTATGAGCTGTTTTCCTGACAATGCCTTCTATGAGTACAATGTGTGGGGTAACAGGATTTGTTTGATTTTGCAGGCTAAAATGTGTCACTGTTGTCAGTGTTTCTGAGAGAGCCCAGGGATGCTGAACAGAATTCACGAGCTGTTTTCATAACAATGCCTTCTGTGATAACACTGTGTGGGGTGACAGGATTTCTGTGATTTTGCAAGCTAAAATGTGTCACTACTGTCAGTGGTTTTTTTCATCCTCTTGCATTCATAGCTGCTATTCTCGTGTTCCCTAATCTAGAACAACACTGGGTTATGTATGCATCAGCAAGCACAGGCACCCCAAGCCGGGATCACTTCTCTTCAATCCTCCCTGGCTGGTGGGCCCATTGCTGAGCTGTCTGCCTTTCCCTCTTTGTCTGATGGGCCCACATGCACAGGCAAGGGGTTCTTCAGCACAGACCTGAAGCCAGTGCCACAAGTCAACCCCATGAAGGACACTGCCCACTAGCCAGCCTCACAGCTGTAGCTTCAGGGCACCTGCCATCCTGCCTCATCCGATGAAGGGCACTGCCCACTAGCCAGCCTCACAGCTGTAGCTTCAGGGCACCTGCCAACCTGCCTCATCTGATGAAGGGCACTGCCCACTAGCCAGACTCACAGCTGTAGCTTCAGGGCACCTGCCAACCTGCCCTGCCTCCTCAGTTCTCTCCCCACTATATAGTGGGGACCTACACTTAAGGTCAAAACATTGTGCTGGAACCTGAAGGGGAGCCAGGGAAACCTCCAGAGAATGACCCACTTCATTTCAGAGAGAAGACAACAGCAGTCAGAGTGAACAACCACAAGCGTTTGTACTGATTTGTGGACTGATTCAAGTCATTTCTCCCTAACCACATGCACATCACAAATACAGCCAGACCCAGTTAAGAACCCAATAATGATTCCATCATCATAATGCATCTACAAGATGCGTTTCTCGTTCCACAGAAATGTTCAGACAAACCCAGTCACTGCAGGTCAGCCCCGAGCCAGAGAAGAACCAGTAGAAGGGGTAAGTGCTGTGGCCCTACACCATGTCATCCATGGTGACACCACCCCAGTCAACCTTCTCCGTGTGACCCTGAAGCTGAGGGGAGGGAGGTATGTACAATTACTGGGCACAGCAGCACCTGTCAGGCCCCAGATGACAGCCACTAACTGAAGCGTGCTAAAGGACTGTGGAGAGGCAACAGGGCCATGGCCACAGTGTCCGGGATCAATGGGGCGTGAATCATCAGGCCAGGTGAGGAGGGGTCAAAAGCACAATCAGGTGAATAAAAACAATCTCCTTTCCAAAAAGCATGTCATCCACTAAATGGCTTCTACAAGAATGAGCACATCAGTTTGGTTAAGGTGTAAGGGGGAAGAGGGAGGGGCAGCAACTGAGTATGCACAGGTGGACAGAAGGGGCAAGTGACCGTCACACCAAGACACTGGCCCGTAGGACACAGTGGACACTGGCCCTGTAGGACACAGGTGGACACTGGCCCTGTAGGACACAGGTGGACACTGGCCCTGCATGTCACAGGTGGACACTGGCCCTGTATGACACAGGTGGACACTGGCCCTGTGATGTCACAGGTGGACACTGGCCCTGTATGACACAGGTGGACACTGGCCCTGTAGGACACAGGTGGACAGATGGCCCTGTATGACACAGGTGGACACTGGCCCTGTAGGACACAGGTGGACACTGGCCCTGTATGACACAGGTGGACACTGGCCCTGTACAACACAGGTGGACACTGGCCCTGTAGGACACAGGTGGACACTGGCCCTGTATGACACAGGTGGACACTGGCCCTGTACACTGGCACAGGTGGTGGACACTGGCCCTGTAGGACACAGGGTGGACACTGGCCCTGTATGACACAGGTGGACAATGGCCCTGTACAACACAGGTGGACACTGGCCCTGTAGGACACAGGTGGACACTGGCCCTGTATGACACAGGTGGACAGAGAGGGTAAGTGACTGTCACAGGTGGACACTGGCCCTGTATGTCACAGGTGGACACTGGCCCTGTATGACACAGGTGGACACCGGAGGGTAAGTGTAGGACACAGGTGGACACTGGCCCTTGTAGGACACAGGTGGACACTGGCCCTGTAGGACACAGGTGACACTGGCCCTGTAGGACATGGGTGGACACTGGCCCTGTAGGACACAGGTGGACACTGGCCCTGTATGACACAGGTGGACACTGGCCCTGTAGGACACAGGTGGACACTGGCCCTGCATGACACAGGTGGACACTGGCCCTGTAGGACATGAGTGGACACTGGCCCTGCAGGACACGGGTGGACACTAGCCCTGTAGGACACAGGTGGACAGAGAGGGCACAACAGAATGACACAGGTGGAGGGCAATGAGCATGAGATAGGTGAACTGGAGGCAGATGAGAACAACACAGGTAGACAGGTAGGGCAAATGAGTATGGCAAAGGAGGATGAGGAGGCAGATGAGAACAACACAGGTAGACAGGTAGGGCAAATGAGTATGGCAAAGGTGGATGAGGAGGCAGATGAGAACAACACAGGTAGACAGGTAGGGCAAATGAGTATGGCAAAGGTGGATGAGGAGGCAGATGAGAACAACACAGGTGGCATGTACGGTAAATGAGTATGATACAGGTGGACTAGAAGTACAACAGAGGTGGGCAGGTTGGGCAAATGAATATGATACAGATGGACTACTATGAGTACAACCGAGGTGGGCAGGTCAGGCAAATGAGTATGATACAGGTGGACTAGGAGTACAACCGAGGTGGGCAGGTCGGGCAAATGAGCATGACACAGGTGAACTTGGAGTACAACACAGCTGATTACAACACAGGTGGGCAGGTGTGGCAAATAGTGTGACACAGGTGGACTAGGAGTACAACACAGGTGGGCTAGGACTATGACACAGGTGGACTAGGAGTACAACACAGGAGGGCAGGAAGGGCAAATATGCATGACACAGGGTGGAGGAAAAGGGGCAGAAGAAATAGGGCATGGGTGGACACAAAGAGCAAGCAATTACAGTACAGGTGGGTGGGGCATCCAAAACGGCCAAAGTCACTTGACAAAGCTGATCTGACCAAGGACCAACCATGCCAACACCACAGCATGTCCAATATTTCCACAACAGCCATGGGCTGCTGTGCATGAGCATCGAGTTACTTCCAATTCTCAGCACCCCTGACATTGGGCCATGACGTCGAAAACTTCTCATGCTGAATTCAAACATGCCTCGGGTGTCTTCATCTGCCATGTTTGACTGCATGGTTCAGAGGGCAACAAAGACCGACCTTTTCTTCCATAAATTTCTAAACAAAGACAAACACGATGAATGGACAGCCACAGTGGTACAGAAGACTGACAGAGTTAGATGTCATCTGCTAAGGAGCCTCCATTGTTCCACAGTCAGTGCTATTAGCTGATCGGAATACACTCTTCATACACTGACCACTCAGAATGTAGTTCATGTATGCAGTATACATCTACAAGCATAACCCTTCCATGTTCAATGTTGATTTAATAAAGGAAAAAAACAACACATTCAGAGGAATTACAGATCAATCATGTCAACGGCCTTTGATCTGTACAACCTGAGCAGAGCAACAACTTGCTTCCTTCATTTCACATAGTCACATTTGAAACCCCATTTCAAATAATGTGATTCTGAGTATTTTCTTTTATATGTCTGGTTCAGTGTTGGCACTGCTGAAGCCTGTTTCTGTCTTCTGGTCATCATTTTACATCCCACTGCTAACAATCACATAAACATAAAATTACAGTCTTCTGGTCATCATTTTACATCCCACTGCTAACAATCACATAAAACATGAAACAACATGTTGGACATCATCCATTAAATATATTCACCAGCAGCAGTCCTGATTCGAAAACAATTGTTTGGTGTTTTTTTTTTTTTTTTTTTTTTCCTTTTAATTTTCAATTATTCAACTTGCCTCACACACACACCAACACTCCCATTGCCCCATTTTATTGAGACGCAGATTCCCCCATCATCTCACTGTTAGTCTTTAACAAACTCGTGATTCCCCATCATCTCACTGTTAGTCTTAAACAACTCGTGATTCCCCCATCATTCACTGTTAGTCTTTAAACACTCGTGATTCCCCCATCATCTCACTGTTAGTCTTTAAACAACTCGTGATCCCCCATCATCTCTCACTGTTAGTCTTTAAACAACTCGTGATTCCCCCATCATCTCACTGTTAGTCTTTAAACAACTCGTGATCCCCCATCATCTCACTGTTAGTCTTTAAACAACTCGTGATCCCCCATCATCTCACTGTTAGTCTTTAAACAACTCGTGATCCCCCATCATCTCACTGTTAGTCTTTAAACAACTCGTGATTCCCCCATCATCTCACTGTTAGTCTTTAAACAACTCGTGATTCCCCCATCATCTCACTGTTAGTCTTTAAACAACTCGTGATTCCCCCATCATCTCACTGTTAGTCTTTAAACAACTCGTGATTCCCATCATCTCATGTTAGTCTCAACAACTCGTGATTCCCCATTCATCTCACTGTTAGTCTTTAAAACAACTCGTGATTCCCCATCATCTCACTGTTAGTCTTTAACAAACTCATGATTCCCCCATCATCTCACTGTTAGTCTTTAACAAACTCATGATTCCCCCCATCATCTCACTGTTAGTCTTTAACAAACTCATGATTCCCCCATCATCTCACTGTTAGTCTTTAACAAAACTCATGATTCCCACATCATCTCACTGTTAGTCTTTAACAAACTCATGATTCCCCCATCATCTCACTGTTAGTCTTTAACAAAACTCATGATTCCCCCATCATCTCACTGTTAGTCTTTACAAACTCATGATTCCCCCATCATCTCACTGTTAGTCTTTAACAAACTCATGATCCCCCCATCATCTCACTGTTAGTCTTTAACAAACTCATGATTCCCCCATCATCTCACTGTTAGTCTTTAACAAACTCATGATTCCCCCATCATCTCACTGTTAGTCTTTAACAAACTCATGATTCCCCCATCATCACTGTGTTAGTCTTTAACAAACTGTTGATTCCCCCATCATCTCACTGTTAGTCTTTAACAAACTCATGATTCCCCCATCATCTCACTGTTAGTCTTTAACAAACTCATGATTCCCCATCATTCACTGTTAGTCTTTAACAAACTCATGATTCCCCCATCATCTCACTGTTAGTCTTTAACAAACTCATGATTCCCCCATCATCTCACTGTTAGTCTTTAACAAACTCGTGATTCCCCCATCATCTCACTGTTAGTCTTTAACAAACTCGTGATTCCCCCATCATCTCACTGTTAGTCTTTAACAAACTCGTGATTCCCCATCATCTCACTGTTAGTCTTTAAAAAACTCGTGATCATCATCTCACTGTTAGTCTTTAACAAACTCATGATTCCTATCATCTCACTGTTTGTCTTTAACAAACTCATGATTCCCCATCATCTCACTGTTAGTCTTTAACAAACTCATGATTCCCCCATCATCTCACTGTTTGTCTTTAACAAACTCATGATTCCCCATCATCTCACTGTCTGTCTTTAAACAAACTCATGATTCCTATCATCTCACTGTCTGTCTTTAACAAACTCATGATTCCTCTGTCTGTCTTTAACAAACTCATGATTCCTCTATCATTTCACTGTCTGTCTTTAACAAGCTCATGATTCCCTATCATCTCACTGTTTATCTTTAACAAACTCATGATTCCACTATCATCTCACTGTTTATCTTTAACAAACTCATGATTCCTCTATCATCTCACTGTTTATCTTTAACAAACTCATGATTCCTCTATCATCTCACTGTTTAACTTTAACAAACTCATGATTCCTCTATCATCTCACTGTTTATCTTTAACAAACTCACGATGCCCTGATACCTCAGTTTGCCTTTTACAAAACTCATTCTGACTTGGGGGTGAATACACCCGAAGTACCACCTCATTGTTGCAACATTTCGCCCTGTTTTTCACATCACCCCATTTGTGCCATTTTAAATGCCAAAGTGAATGTGAGTGTGTGTGTGTGTGTGTGTGTGTGTGTGTGTGTGTGTGTGTGTGTGTGTGTGTGTGTGTGTGTGTGTGTCAGCAAGTGTGAGTGTGTGTGTGTGCGTGCGTGCGTGCGCGCGTATGTGTGTGTGTGTGTGTGTGTGTGTGTGTGTGTGTGTGTGTGTGTGCGAGTGCGAGATGTGTGCAGTGTGTGTGTGTGTGTGTGTGTGTGTGTGTGTGTGTGTATGTGTGGGTGTGTGTGAAAATGTGTGTGTTTGAGTGTGTGGTATGTGTGTGTATGCACATGCACATGTGTATGCTCACGTGATAAGCCCGTGTACAGGTCAAAGAGACTGAAAATGACAAAGAAACACATGGGGCCAGCACACAGACATGACAGGCAGGATCCTACAGTTGCACTTACTCATCCGCCGACTCCTCCCCGCCGTAGTTGACAAAATCCATGGGTGTGACAAAGTACAGAGAGGCACCAGGAATCTCCTATCAGGCGCCTGTGGCATGATGTTTTGAAGCTATATTATATCCAGAGGGTCTCCCAGCAGTTGCAGGCTCTTAGCAACCTTGACCCGCACAGTCACATGGTGCTATCGCCACCCAGTTCGCATTCACTCCATGAAGAAGAGGCACACCACGCACCCTCTTCAATTTCTGTCAAGCCTGATGTGTTTTGTGGATTTTCCAAGGTAAGAAATTGCCTTTTATCCTATCTTTTCCGTTGAACTCTAACAGCTTTTCAACTGACTACTTCACATGGACATGGATTCTGAACTTTCCTGAGTTTCTATGTTGATTTCTGTCTTTCTCCTGTGATGCTGTCAGAATAGGATGTTGGAGAAGGTAGTTGGCCTGACACATTCTCTCTGTTTTCCTGCTGGCTTTGCCGCTGCTCTCATTCTCAGTATCTCTCTTTCAGTCTTTTCCTCTATCACACACTCCCAAATACCACAGAGACAGTGTGTGCTGCACTCCTCGCTGCATCACATATAACACTGGTCTCGTGGTTTTCTGGTGTACTCTGCTTGTCACACTCCAGATTATGACACAGACTGTCGCTCAGAAAAGCGGATGAGCTGGTTCCGCAGTTCTCCACAGCGTGAAGTCTCACAACGACGCACTGAGGAGCACACAATCTTGCACCTCTAGCATCAACCAGTCCATAGCAACAACCTGCAGCACCTCTGCTTCAATGTTCACCCACTGTATGTCCGTGGGATGAACAAGTACACTGCTGACATCAAGATGGTCTCCACCACAATCACCTTCATACCACCTGACTGTGCAGCTCTATCAACACAAAAAAATAAAGTTCTGAGAAGCTCTCATGATCCACTTAATAACTGATTTTCTACACCCAAAATTTTTGTAAATAAACATGCTGACCCCATGAATCTTTGACGTTCCACAAAGCCATCCACTTCCGCACTAAATTCTGTGCACACACAGTGAGCTTCAACACCGATGCCCTTCATGTAGTGACACTTTCTTCACAGTGAATCTCTGTGCATTTCTTTCTGAACACAATGGCCGCCCCCCCCCCCCCCCCCCCATACACACACACACACACCACACCCTCACTCCTTATTCCCACTTGCATGCACTTTGGTGTCACATTCAACAAACACACATCAGCCATCTTTCAAGAGCCAAGCTGAATTCTATAGATAGTTTGATGCAATGAGATATCTGTCACAGTAATTTCCATTTCTTTAAATATTAGAATAAAAGAACTGGAGTTTTTAAAAAATGTGACTATATGCTACCATAATTACAAAGAACCCTTAATCGACTCATGATGAATCAGTTTCAATTTATTACTCTTGTGGACCCTGCCCAACGCAAGCTGATGCTCCGGAGAGCCATGCACACAGTGTAGGACACACTAGAACACTGCCTTCTTGATGACAAAACGATCTTCTGCCTGATAGGGTGCTATCAGTCTTCCCAATCCACCATCCCTGCCTTCCTGCACCACTGACCTGCAGGTCACCAGTCTCTCAGTCTGTGCACACCGTTCACTGGGCTACAGTCAGCATGGACATGTGTCCGACTTCTAGCTTTAACTCTCTCTCTCTCTCTCTCTCTCACTCACACACACACACACACACACACACACACACACACACACACACAGAGTGTGTGTATGACAGATGTCAGAAAACTTTCTTAAAATAAACAGATAATAAAATAAATGAATATCATCAACATAAAAAACAAGTAACGAATCAAACTGGGCTCTATAGTCAACTGTCAGTGCCAACATAAATTTGACGCCAGTCAATACAACGGAGACAATATCATTCTCAAAGAACATCTTCAAAAATAATTCAGACAGCACATGTGAACGTGCGCATAAAACATGCATGCTCGCAAACACACACATATGTGCATGCAACAAACCGAAAACACTAAAGATCATCCAGCAGGGTGAACAAGTAACTTGCTTATTCTCCACTAAATAAAACAAATTAATCGCAAACTAAAAAAAAAAAAAACAAACACTGCTTGATCCCTTTTTAAAAAAAATATTAAAAAATGAAGAGATGAAAACTCTTGGGCTAGAGTAATCAAAGGGGGCGGGGGCAGGGGGGGAGAGACTGCAGGCGAAGGCGAAGGCTGCTATCATTCTTCTACCTGTCTGTCACCACTGTCACCACTGTCATCAGACATGTGGAGAACAGCAATCATCAGTCTACCTGTGACATCATTGATCCTAAACAAACATGACCTTTGGAAGGAGGGCGGTGCCGCATCACCACAGCCACGTGCCCAGTGCAAGGCTTTCCCTCCAACAGCCAGAAAAAACACACTGACGCTATACTACCATCTGTCTCCACTATACTACCATCTGTCTCCACTGCCATCACTCTGTGTGTGTGTGTGTGTGTGTGTGTGTGTGTGTGTGTGTGTGTGTGTGTGTGTGTGTGTGTGTGTGTGTGAGTGAGTGAGTGAGTGAGTGTGTGTGTGTGTGTGTGTGTGTGTGTGTGTGTGTGTGTGTGTGTGTGTGCATGTCTCTATCAAGCAAGATGTATTGTCTAACAGCTATCAGACTCACATCTGCAGGTAAAGTTTCATTGTAAACATAAAGCCAGACATGTTCTATGGTTTAGAGCTGCCTGCCACACACTTTGTCATTACTGCCTGAAACATGCCACCCGTTCACAGCCTGAGGGTAGGAGAGGGCAGAGCGTACACATAAACTGCCTGAAATATTAACAGGCCACCTGTTCACAGCCTGAGGGTAGGAGAGGGCAGAGTGTACACATTAACTGCCTGAAACATTAACAGGCCACCTGTTCACAGCCTGACCATAGGAGAAGGCAGAGTATACACATTAACTGCCTGAACCATTAACATGCCACCTGTTCACAGCCTGAGGGTAGGAGAGGGCAGAGTGCACAGACATGGGCCTTTCTCGCCTGTGCCTGGCTCTCTGCTGAGCGTCATTATCATAATGA
>JADBJO010003463.1:100000-145000 GCA_016801955.1 Conus betulinus | reverse complement strand
TCACCATCTCCATGTTCCTGCTATCCCTATTCCCAGAATGTCACCACCACCATGTTCCTGCCATCCCTGTTCCCCAGAATGTCTCCACACCATGTTCCTGCCATCCCTATTCCCCAGAATGTCACCACCACCATGTTCCTACCATCCCTGTTCCCCAGAATGTCTCCATCACAATGTTCCTGCCTGCCATCCCTATTCCCAGAATCTCTCCATCACAATGTTCCCTGCCATCCCTATTCCCAGAATGTCTCCATCACAATGTCACCATGTTCCATCACCCCTGTTCCCCAGAATGTCATCACCTGTTCCCCATCCCTGAATGTCACCATCACAATGTTCCTGCCATCCCTATTCCCCAGAATGTCTCCATCACAATGTCACCATCACCATGTTCCTGTCATCCCTGTTCCCCAGAATGTCTCCATCACAATGTCCTGCCATCCCTGTTCCCCAGAATGTCTCCACCACCATGTTCCTGCTATCCCTGTTCCCCACAATGTCTCCACCACCATGTTCCTGCCTGCTCCCTGTTCCCCAGAATGTCTCCATCACACATGTTCCTGCCATCCCTGTTCCCCAGAATGTCTCCATCACCATGTTCCTGCCATCCCTGTTCCCCAGAATGTCCCCAGAATCCATCCACATGTCCTCCTGCCTGTTCCCCAGAATGTCTCCATCAGAATGTCACCATCACAATGTTCCTGCCATCCCTATTCCCCAGAATGTCTCCATCACCATGTTCCTGCCATCCCTGTTCCCCAGAATGTCACCATGTTCCTGCCATCCCTATTCCCCAGAATGTCACATCACCATGTTCCTGCATCATCCCAGAATGTTCCCATCAGAATGTCTCCACCACCATGTTCCTGCCATCCCTGTTCCCCAGAATGTCTCCATCACCATGTTCCTGCCATCCCTGTTCCCCAGAATGTCACCACACCATGTTCCTGCCATCCCTGTTCCCCAGAATGTCTCCATCACCATGTTCCTTCCTGCCATCCCTGTTCCCCAGAATGTCACCATCACCATGTTCCTGCCATCCCTGTTCCCAGAATGTCTCCATCACAATGTTCCTGCACCATGTTCCTCCATGTTTCCCCAGAATGTCTCCATCACCATGTTCCTGCCTCCATCCCTGTTCCCCCAGAATGTCACCATCACCATGTTCCTGCCATCCCTGTTCCCCAGAATGTCACCCCTGAATGCCATCACTGTTCCCCAGAATGTCACCATCACCATGTTCCTGCCATCCCTGTTCCCCAGAATGTCACCATCACCATGTTCCTGCCATCCCTGTTCCCCAGAATGTCTCCATCACCACCATGTTCCTGCCATCCCTGTTCCCCAGAAGAATGTCACCATCACCATGTTCCTGCTATCCCTGTTCCCCAGAATGTCTCCATCACCATGTTCCTGCCATCCCTGTTCCCAGAATGTCACCATCACCATGTTCCTGCTATCCCTGTTCCCAGAAATGCCATCCCCATGTTCCCCAGAATGTCACCACCACCATGTTCCTGCCATCCCTGTTCCCCAGAATGTCTCCATCACCATGTTCCTGCTATCCCTGTTCCCAGAATGTCTCCATCACCATGTTCCTCCCCAATGTTCCTGTCATCCCCCCCAGAATGTCTCCATCACCATGTTCCTGCCATCCCTGTTCCCCAGAATGTCTCCATCACCCATGTTCCTGCCATCCCTGTTCCCCAGAATGTCTCCATCACCATGTTCCTGCTATCCCTGTTCCCCAGAATGTTCCTGCATCATCCCTGTCCCCCCAGAATGTCTCCATCACCATGTTCCTGCTATCCCTGTTCCCCAGAATGTCTCCATCACCATGTTCCTGCTATCCCTGTCAAGGCTCCTACACTGCGACCTACTCACCCCTCAAACACAGTGCAGATCTCAGACCTCTAGGGTCTTTTAGAGTCCACAGGTATACACACACACACACACACTGAACACACATTTACTCTCTCCTCACTCCCCCATCCCCCATTCCCACACCTCCCCTCCCCTTTCTCTCTCTGGGTCCTCCTGCTTTGCCCCAAAAGGTAAACATGACTCACCAACTGAATTCCTTGCTGCTGAAAGTTGACCTACACTAACTTGCTTAAATCACCCATTCTGCCCCATCTCAATGAAGGTCTTCCAGCCTCCCGCCCTTCTCCCCCTCCCTCTCTCCTTTCGCGTCAGTCTCCATGAATGGTTTGTTCACCTCGTTTTTCTTTCAAAATATCACAGTTTTGATGCGCGAGAGCTGTTCGATTTTCTGATGATGCCCTTCATGAGGTCGTGTGCGTGCATGCCTGGGAGCGAGTCATTTACACACCTATGTGAGGTAAGCTGTGTGAGCCTGCGTGAGAATGGCTCAAAATGAGGCAATGTGCGTATGTTTAGTTTGTGTGCCTATATGGAAAAGATTCAATCTTGTGTTCAAATGATGGTTCAATGTGAAATGTGTATGTGTATATACGTAGTTTGTGTGCCTATATGGAAAAGATTCAATGAGAGACCAGTGTGTGTGTTCACGCAGTTTGTATGACATGCTGAATGACACACATGCAGCTGAATGTGAGTGCAGTGTGTGTGTGTATAAAAAAAAGATATGTGATGCCTGGAGTTGAGATGTAAGTGTAATCTCTTTATGTGTGTAGTTTGTGTGAGGTGCTGAATGACGTGATGCATGCAGGTTCCCAGTTGAGCTGACTGAGGGCTGATGCGTAATGTTTGTGTGTGCTTGTGTGTGTGAGACAGAGAGGAGAGAGAGAGAGAGAGAGAGAGAGAGTGAGAGACAGAGAGATATGAATAGCTTGTGTTCTGAACAGAAAGACAGACATGCTTGCATGCCTATAAGTTGTTTCTGTGCATGTGTGTGTGTAAGTGTAATGAGTGTGTGTGTCTATGTCAGTGTGTGTGTGTGTGTGTGTGTGTGTGTGTGTGTAGGTGCTCATGCATGAATGCAAGCATATGTGTGTGAGTGTGTGTGTGTGTGTTGTGTGTCCCATGTGTGTAGACTGTATGTGAGAATCACAACACAAACGCACTCTTTTAAACAGAATGTTATCTATTCCCAAGGGATTCTGTGTGAAATCAATGAAAATCTTAAATAATGCAGCAGCTCTTCAAATATGACCTCTGCCTGATTTACATACAGTCTTGTGCTGTTGTACTTGTTGATTTGTCTATTCCTGATCCCTATACAGCAATATCTTCTTTTGTTGGGTATTGAACGGACGAAGCTACTGTGGCTGTGCAACTGTGTTTCAAACAACTAAAGCAGACATCTTTTAATTCATGTTCAAGAAAACCACTGCCTACACTGTCACAATGATGGCTAATCCATCAACCTCTTCCCAGTGTCTTCACTTCCTGCCCTATTGCAATGTCCACTTGTCAGCTCCACATACAGCTCTGGAGTTGGCATGAATTGTTATAACATCATCTACAGGTTCATCCATGCCGACATGCCAACAGACAGACTGTCTGGGATACAGGGGTTGAGTTTTTTATGTGTTTTTTTTTTCCTGCCATGTCATAATGATCACACAGCTGAAAATGTCACAAATCTTACAGACAGCAACACTGCAGAGGTCAGTTTCACCTATCATACATTCCAGGTACATGATTTTTGGGGGGGAGGAATGAAGGGGTGGAGTGGGGGATAAATGAACACCCTTCATATTATACTTGCAAAACAGTCTGATCATCCTAAAACTTGACAATACCAGGCCCAGACTCATCAAAATCATGGAACTGTCAAAACCAAAACATGTGGAAATGTCCACTTGTATACACATTGCAGTTTCATGATTTTCAACACATTGTTCTTCATCCATTTTCTTTGCCAACAGACAGACTTTCTTTTTACTTTTTTTTTTTTTTTTTTTTTTTTTTTTTTTCTTGTCCTTCCTGAGACATGCAACCTTTGCATACAGCAAAGACTGATCTGAACTTACACAGCAAAGACTGATCTGAACTTACACTGTTATCTCCTTTCTGGAAGATACAACATCAGCACACAGCAATGACTAATGGAGTGAAGTAACTTTGTTCTTCCTTTTTTTTTTTACTGGAGCATGCAACATCTGCATAATGGAAAAAATGACAGAGTGAACTAAGCATAATGGAAAGACTGACAGAGTGAACTACGCATAATGGAAAGACTGACAGAGTGAACTAAGCATAATGGAAAGACTGACAGAGTGAACTACCCATAATGGAAAGACTGACAGAGTGAACTAAGCATAATGGAAAGACTGACAGAGTGAACTGACATTTCTCTGGTCTTTTTCAGCTATTCTGAAAACCTTCCAAAGCTGTGTAAACCACAACTGTTTCCACTGGTTGCCAGCAGAAACTGAACTCTGGTGCACCCTGCGTTTAGCAAACCAGATTAAGAAAACAAGCACATTCAATCCAGTTTTTGTGCCCACTGAAAAAACAGTTGTTCCTCAGCACTGGCACGATTACAGGTGTCACACCATCTCAGGGTACCGCAGTAACTACACATTTGACACACCATGACCCATGATTACAGGTGTCACATCATCTCAGGGTACCGCAGTGACTGCACATTGGACACACCATGACCCATGATTACAGGTGTCACACCATCTCAGGGTACCGCAGTGACTGCACATTGGACACACCATGACCCATGATTACAGGTGTCACATCATCTCAGGGTACTGCAGTCACTGCACACTGGACACACCATGACCCATGATTACAGGTGTCACACCATCTCAGGGTACTGCAGTGACTGCACATCTGACACACACCATGACCCATGATTACAGGTGTCACATTATCTCAGGGTACTGCAGTGTGACTGCACATTTGACACACCATGACCCATGATTACAGGTGTCACACCCATCTCAGGGTACTGCAGTAACCGCACATTTGACACACCATGACCCATGATTACAGGTGTCACAACATCTCAGGGTACTGCAGTGACTGCACATTTGACGCACCATGACCCACGATTACACTGGAGTCACAGCATCTCAGAGTACTGCAGTAACTGCACATCTGACACACCATGACCCATGATTACAGGTGTCACAACATCTCAGGGTACTGCAGTGACTGCACATTTGACGCACCATGACCCACGATTACACTGGAGTCACAGCATCTCAGAGTACTGCAGTAACTGCACATCTGACACACCATGACCCATGATTACAGGTGTCACAACATCTCAGGGCACTGCAGTGACTGCACATTTGACACACCATGGCACACAGCACACAGGTAAGCCTTTGCTCCGTTCCAGTGAGGAACAGTTGTCACAGTCACTCCAATGAGGTGCACTGCAGATAGTGTTTGCCCCAGTTCTTAGTCTTCCTCTCTCAACAGTTCCTTGAGGGACTGCTGTAGTAAGGCCACTGGGTCTTGTCACAAAGCCACAACAACTTAGGTTTTTTTGTGTGTTTTTTTCTTTTCTTAATGATGTTAGCAGATCTCCAAATCATCTTATCATCTAACGTACTGCTTAACGTTTGGTGCAGTCTCAAAACATACAGGCACACTTTGCCAAAAATGTACCACACTGAAAGAACAGCATACGGAGACCATATCGGATCAGTTGCAACCTACGGTAGCCATAAACCAAGCCATCCATCAACCTCCACAGGACAGACATGAAATGCTACAGCAGTGGGGAAACCACAAAGCAGTTGTGGAAGGAATATCATCACATAAGCCACATCAACCTACGAACACTAACACAGGTTAAAAAAAGTGAAAGAACTGATCAGTGAGGTGGACAGATACCCCTGGCACATTCTCAGCCTCTGCGTGCGGAGTTACATGGAAAAATAATGAAAAAGTACAGACAAAAAAAGGACATGTTCTATGGTAAAGTGAGCAGAAGAGAAGCCTGTGTATGGAGTGGTGTTTTGAGCTAACCAAAACATGAGGACTGCTGTACTGTGATGCTGCCCCATGTCCAGCAGGACCATGACCATCTGCCTCTGAACCAGACCACTCACCATCACAGTGGTGCCAATATACACCTTCACATCAGACTATGATGATGACCACACTGAACGATTGTAAACACAGTTTCAGATGGTCATCCACAAGACTGACTGGAAATGCCAGGAAAGCCATCCTCATCTTCCATGGCGACTGAAATGCCAAAGTTTGTGATGGTTCCCAAGAAGACTGGAATCATTTCTGTACCCTCTACTTCAATGAGAGCACCAATCACTGGTTACCACCTATGCCTTACAGTGTAATCCATTTTGACTCACCCAAAAAAAACCTTTCTTTTTCACAATTTACCATACTGTAGACGAACTTTTTTTTAAAAGCAACCTTGGCAACAACCCCCACTGGAACAGAACAAAACTGAATGCTACTTCTTTTTTTTTCTTTGCTGTACAAGTCACCCAGGAGAAGGGGTATGAAATATCTCAAACAAGCTCTGTCATCACTCCAACACCTGTCCATCTGCCATGATTCACAAGCCAAACCAGCCACCTTCACTTGACCCAAGCTGGTTGTCAGCTGTGTCCTACGTCCACAGGTCTTCATCATGGCGTGTGGAATTTAGCAGACTGAGAACAAGGATCTTATCACTAAGGATCCAATATCAATGTGTGTGCGTGTATGTGTCTGAATGTGTGTTTGGAAGTGACGTGTGTTTTATGTGTCTGTGTGTGTACGTGTGTACACATTCACTCACATACATTTATGCAAGCACATTTATGTATGAGGATACAAAAAGAAAAAGACAGGCAAACAGGGAAAGGTATGAAATGCTACTTGCATTCCTGCATCATACAAAACACTGTACACAGACAAAGATGTGTGCAAACATAGAAATGACAGATTACACATATGCATGAGAAAAGCGGTAGACAGAGAACAGAGGGGGGGGACCGACAAGCAAAAAGAAAAAGCGAACAGAACAGCTGTCAGCTGGTAAAGCAGTAAAACCAACGTAACTCTCAAAACAAATCTCCAATCCCCCTTGTTTTACCACAAAGCTGATAAAACGCCTGCTGATTACTGGGACGGTGTATTTGTGGCCATAGCATTTGGCTTCATGGAAAATGTTGAATAAACGAACCCATTGTTGTTGTTCCATGTTGGCCCGGTTTGTTGGCAGCAGCTCTCTCACTCACTCCCCCTCCCCCCTCTCACGCCCCCCTCACCCCCCCCCCCCCCCCCCCCCCCCCCCCTCCCCCCCCCCCCCCCCCCCCCCCCCCCCGTCTTTCTCTATTCTTTTCTCTAACTGGCACTGGCCCTCCCTCTCTTGCACACTGATTATCCATCCCACCTTTCACACAACCAATGCCCTCTTTCCTTTCAGCCAATCTGCATATTCCCCTTTCCCCTCTTACCTGTCTACGTTTTCCCCCACTCCTTTCTGCTTCAAATTTCCTCTCTTCCCTGTTGACCTCTTTTTGCTTTTCTCTTCCTCTTTTTTTTCCTCCTCCTACTTCTTTTCTCTCCCATCTTACCTCTTCTTTTTTTTCCCCATCTGTCCAATTTCCATTTCCTACCTCCCTTTCTTCTTTTCAAAACAAAGTGATAAAGGGCGGAAAATGAAGCAAAATTTAGAAAGAGAAGGGGGGTTAGTGACTGCCAAAGACACAAACAGAGTACAGGACAAAACATAAGGCATTTCCCACCTTGGGTCTTCTTCAGGCAAAAACAAATAAAATTTAGGACAGTGAAAACGAAAAAATGAGAAACCACTTATCTTCTCATATTCAGAGCAAAATCAAAATTTCTGTCTGTGTCCTTGTGAGTAACTAACCCCTTCTCTTCCCTCTCTTCTTGATCCTCTCCCCATTTCACATTTCCTCGCTACTTCTCTGCCTCTTGGCCTTCCCTCTCTCCTCATCTACCTCTTTCCCTTCCCTCTCTCCTCATCTACCTCTTTCCATTTCCTCTCTCCTCATCTACCTCTTTCCATTCCCTCTCTCCTCATCTCCTCTTTCTACCCTCTTTCCATTCCCTCTCTCCTCATCATCTACCTCTTTCCATTTCCTCTCTCTCTCCTCATCTACCTCTTCTTTCCTTCCCTCTCTATCTACCTCTTTCCTCTCTATTCCCTCTCTCCTCATCTACCTCTTTCCATTTCCTCTCTCCTCATCTACCTCTTTCCATTTCCTCTCTCCTCATCTACCTCTTTTCATTTCCTCTCTCCTCATCTACCTCTTTCCATTCCCTCTCTCCTCATCAACCTCTTTCCATTTCCTCTCTCCTCATCTACCTCTTTCCATTTCCTCTCTCCTCATCTACCTCTTTCCATTTCCTCTCTCCCTATCTACCTCTTTCCATTTTCCTCTCTCCTCATCTACCTCTTTCCATTTCCTCTACCCCTCATCTACCTCTTTCCATTTTCTCTCTCCTCATCTACCTCTTTCCATTTCTCTCTCTTCATCTACCTCTTTCCATTTCCTCTCTCTCCTCATCTAACCCTTTCCATTTCCTCTCTCATCATCCTCTTTCCATTTCCGCTCTCCTTATCCAACTCTTTCCATTTCCTTTCTCCTCATCTAACCCTTTCCATTTCCTCTCTATCTACCTCTTTCCATTTCCTCTCTCCTTATCTAACCCTTTCCTCTCTCCTCTCTCTACCTCTTTCCATTTCCTCTCTCCTATCTCTTCCTTTCCATTTCTCCTCATCTACCTCTTACCATTTCCTCTCTCCCTGTCTACCTCTTTCCATTTCCTCTCTCCTCATCTATCTCTTTCCATTTCCTCTCTCCTCATCTAACCCTTTTCATTTCTCTCTCTATCTGCTACTCTTTCCATTTCCTCTCTATCTACCTCTTTCCATTTCCTCTCTCCTCCTACCTCTCTACCTCTTTTCATTTCCTCTCTCCTCATCTACCTCTTTCCATTTCCTCTCCTCCTCTCTCCATTTCCTCTCTTCTCTTTCTTTCCATTTCCTCTCTCCCTATCTACCTCTTTCCATTTCCTCTTTCCTCGTCTACCTCTTTCCATTTCCTCTCTCCTGATCTAACCCTTTCCATTTCCTCTCTATCTACCTCTTTCCATTTCCCTCTCTCCCTGATCTAACCCTTTCCATTTCCTCTCTCCTGATCTATCTCTTTCCATTTCCTCTCTCCTCATCTACCTCTTTCCATTTCCTCTCTCCTGATCTACCCCCCTTTCCATTTCCTCTCCCCTCATCTACCTCTTTCCATTTCCTCTCTCCTCATCTACCTCTTTCCATTTCCTCTCTCCTCATCTACCTCTTTCCATTTCCTCTCCCCTCATCTACCTCTTTCCATTCCTCTCTCTCATCTACCTCTTTCCATTTCCTCTCTCCTCATCCTCATCTACCTCTTTCCATTCCTCCTCTCCCTTTCTCCTCTCTCTCCTCATCTACCTCTTTCCATTTCCTCTCCCCTCATCTAACCCTTTCCATTTCCTCTCTCTCATCTACCTCTTTCCATTTCCTCTCCCCTCATCATCTCTACCTCTTTCCATTTCCTCTCCATCTACCTCTTTCCATTTCCTCTCTCCTCATCTAACCCTTTCCATTTCCTCTCCTCTCTCATCTACCTCTTTCCATTTCCTCTCACCTTATCTAACCCTTTCCATTTCCTCTCTCATCTACCTCTTTCCATTTCCTCTCTCCTCATCTAACCCTTTCCATTTCCTCTCTCTCTCATCTACCTCTTTCCATTTCCTCTCTCCTTATCTAACTCTTCTCTGTTAATGAACTCTCCCTACAGAACCTCTTTACATTTCTTTCTCAATATCTACACCTGTCTCTGTTAATCTCCTCTCTCTCCCCCTCCCTCTCTGTCTGTCTCTCTCTGTCAATCTATCTCTCTCTCTCTCTCTCTCTCTCTCTCTCTCTCTTACATTCTCTTCTCTCTAAATGTACATGTTTCCCTTTCTTGTCTTTTTGTCTCTGCTCTTTCCCTGTCTTATCTCCCAATTTACCTCTTCACATTTCTCTCCAAATATCTCATAATAATAATAATAATAATAACAATAATAACGATGATGAGTATTTATGGCGCATAATCTTTCATTAGCCCGAAGCACTTACAAATTAAGAAAAGATTAAAAGAATTTCTCTCTCAAATATCTCATAATAATAATAATAATATGATAATCATGATGATTATTTATGGCGCATAATCTTTCATTAGCCCGAAGCACTTACAAATTAAGAAAGATTAAAAGAAAACATAAATGAAGCCAATAAGAAGATAATATTGCAATAAGTACCATACACCTACATACAAGAGTGCAAAATTGACACCCCCCCCCCCCCCCCCCCCCCAAACACACACACACACAAACACACGATCCCACACACACATCTCACAACAACGCACACAACAGCATGCGCACATACACGCGCACACACACACACACACACACACACACCACACACACACACACACACACACACACACACGCACAGACACACAGACACACACGCATACACACATATCACAAAATCAATTTGATGGGGAAGGGAAGGGGAAGAAAGAACTGCTATACTGACAGGTGAAGAGGGTTGTTTTAAGAGATGCCTTGAAGGAAGACAGAGAGTTTGAACTGCACAAGGATATTGGGAGTTTCAAAAAAAAAAAAAAAAAAAAAAAAAAAAAGGACCTGAGGAGAAAAAGACCTATCACCATACATTTTCGAAATCGAGGAATTTTGAGCAGAGAGCAGAGTGTTGTCAGGTAGAAGAAGGCAACTGCCTAGAAGGAACATAGAGATGAAGGAGATCAGAAAGGTAGGAAGGAGCTAAGTCTTCCTATTTTCCTTTCCTCTTTCTCTGTCCACCTCTGTACATTTTTTTTTTCCTGACTCTTTACATTTTCTCTGTTACTTCATCTCTTTTTATTTCTTCTGGGTTTTTTTTTTTTTTTCCTTTCCTCAATCGACTTCTTTTCCTTACCTGGTCCCTGTTAACTGTTCTCTTTCCCTCTCTACCTGCTATCTCTTCATGTTTCTTCTGTTCCTCTCTCCCTTCATCTGTACTTTCTCCCTATCAATCTCATTACCTTCCCTAATTCTACCCCTCTCTCTCTCTCCTTGCCCCCTCTCTCTTTCTCTCCCCCCAAACCCCTCTTCTCTCTCCTCTCTCTCTTTGCATACTGCCTCCCTCCTTGCTTCTTTCTCTTTACTAACGTTCCTCCCCATTCTCTTTCCTACCCCCCCCCCCCCCCCCCCCCCCCCCCCCCCCCCCCCCCCCTCCTTCAGTACTTCTCCCACTTTCTTTTTCTTTCTTTTCTTTTTTCTGTTGTCACTGTTCACGTCTTTTCTCTCCTCCTGTCCTGTTTCATTCTCTCACCCTCTTTTCTTCTTCGCTTTCTTCAGTCTCTTCATTCTTTCTCTATGTAACCATCTCTCTCCCTCTTTTCTCACCCTACCTACTTCTTTCCCTTACTTTCCCCCTGTCCTGTCCTGTCCCTCTTTGCTGGAGACAGTGAATAAGGGACGTGTTCTTCCCAGACCAGATTCCCCCCGGCCGTCATCGCTCACAGCAAGCTCCTTTCCTTCTGTCTACACCTGCTTCTCCCACTCCATGTCAGCCTGCTTCACCCTCTCTCTTTCTCCTCTTGATTCATTGCTATCTCCCTTTTTTTCCCCTCTATTCATGCTTCAGCATCTCTTTCTGCCCTCAGTTTACGGCTGTTCTCTCCCTTTCTAACGTTTGTCCATGGGTCTATATCTTTTCTCCCCTCAGTTCGCAGCTGTTCTCTCCCTTTCTCCCATTTGTTCATGGGTCTACATCTCTTTCTCCTCTCAGTTCATGATTCTCTCTCTCTCTCCCCCTTCATTTGTCTTTCTCTCTCCCATTCTCTCCCCCCCTCCCTCCCAAAGCCTCCCTCAATCTTCCACTATTCCACTCTTCCATCTCCTCATAACCCTTTCTCTCTGATCATCACAAGTCATATATGTATCTGTACTCCCCCCCCCCCCCCCTTCCCCTTCTCTCCCTCTCTCTCTGTGCTTTAGCTAAAAGATAAAGCAGCTCAGGGAGAAAGGACACAAATGTTTGAGCAGAACCTCAGATGGCTTTTAGATGTGAAAAGGGAAGACACATTGTAGTGAAACAGAGGACACAGCTGCTTCCTCAGACATTTCTCCTCTGGGACATTACTACATTAGAATGAGACTAAGATCAATGAGAGAGGTCAGCCTCTCTTTATGTCAAGATTAACTGAGAAAAAAACTGCCCCAACCAAGGCCTGACTTTTGCTGAATTATTACTATTTCATACATTTTATTCTCGTTTACTAAAGTGATGTGCCTGTGTACAAAGTATTTAACCCTTACACCGCCAAAGTCGCCTTCTGGCAACAACAGGGCTGAGCGCCAACGTTTGCATTTGGCCACAAAGTAGGGTGACCTAACTCCCGATACTCTCACAATCCAAGTTCATGATATAAAAAGCCAGCAATAAACGTCATAGTTGGGGGATGGTCTGGCACGTGCTCACAGCCATTTGCTTTGTCAGAACACTATTCAGTGTTTTATCGACTTTATTCCAATTGTTTTTCCATTCACTATGACATCACCACCAAGCACTTTACGTACTCGACCTTGCCATACATTTACCACAGATCAAGTGCTGGGAATATTGAATAGACGGTCAGTTGTTCCTGATAGTAATACAGATGAAGAAGACCCAGATAGTCACAAGGAAAATATAGTGAGGGCTTGACCGAATTATTGCAATGTGAAGCGTTGGGCCATTGCCAAATGGTGGGAGAGGAGGCGTGCTGACGAGAGATAAGACGAGACGCCCACTTACTACCGCTGTGCCCCAGTGTTTTTTGCGCTGAGCCAGCCAGCACTGACTGACTGTTCACTGACTGACTGATAGTTGTATGAGGGGGCGAGCGAGCTAAGACTTTTGGCAGTGAACTTCACACACATGCTGTGGGCCGACACTTGCTGGTCGAGGTGAAGGGGGCGTGGTCAACTGACACATGAGACACGTGCCACAGAGAGACGTGTTGGTGTGGGTTATATGATTAGCTGAAGGGCTCTCAAAGGTTCATAGACCAACAGGCACATGAATGACTTTGTGTTCATAAAAAAAAATATTACTGGGTGAGAGTGAAAGGGACATGTGTGTGTGTGTGTGTTTGTGTGTGTGTGTGTGTGTGTGTGTGTGTGTTCCCTTTTTCTTTCTTACATGTGTATCAGTTAGGCATAAGAATGTGTGTGTGTGTGTGTGTGTGTGTGTGTGTGTGTGTGTGTGTGTGTGTGTGTGTGTTCCCTGCTATTTGAGTAGTTGTATTTGTGGCTGTTTCTTCCACTTTTCTGTTTGAAATACCATACTTTCTGGTCTTCAATTGTGAGTAGAGTATTTTTCCTCCCTTGTTGAGAGTTTGTTGGCATTCTTTCTTCATTTTTTACGTTTAGAAAGAAACATAACATTCTTTTTTTAATTTTGTATTTTTTTGCACTTGAAATTACTAAAAATTTGAAATTGTTGTAGACTTACCATTACTAACATGTTATGATATAATAAAAGTACAGTGTATCTCCTCTATTTTACAAACAAATAGCATGAGAATTGGTTGTTTAGTTCCAGAGATATCCGCGTTTCACATATGCTAGTATAAAACAAGAGCTTTTTTTGAAAAATGGCTGGCGATGGGGATTTATGCAAAATAGAATGTCTGGCGGTGAAAGGGTTAACTTATGTCAGTCTGTATGTTCTTCATACATCATTTCATGTTTGAATTTATTTCTGATTCTGCCACCAGAAACACACCACTCTTAAGTGCACAAACCCAAGGTGAATTACGCAAACCATTCTCAAACATTTGTAACAGTCTTGAGAAAAATTCAAATTTGTTTCGATGACTGGTTCTGTAAAGTTTTCCTTCCACTATTCCTTTGAGAGAAAATGGTGGTGGTGAACATTGTTATAAAAATGCTCTATAATTTTAACAGGACACACACTCTCAGCATCTATCCTCTAGAGAATCACACCTTCTGCCCCTACTCATCACACAGATAAAGGCAACTGTTTGGACAGGTAAGAATGAGAAAACGCAATTTCTCAACACAAAGCAGTTTTCTGATACACTTACCTGCCTTAACGCTAGATCTCTCTCCTGCCTCCCCAGTTTGTGCAAGGACCAGTGAAGTTGACAGAGGGACAGTGGGAGAAAGGGTGAGTTGAGTTCGAGGAATAGGGCACGAGGAAAGAGGGTAGAGTTAAGAGAGGAGGAGGAAAAGGACAGAGAGAGAGAGAGGGAGAAAGAGAGGAAGGGGGGGAGACAGAGAGAGAATTGAAGTAGAAGAAGAGTGGAGAGTGAAGGAGAGAAGGAGGCGGGGAGGTGAAACGAGAGTGAGAGGAGGGGGAGGGTGTGATTGTATGTAGTGGGAGTGTTGCACTGTGAAGGTGGTTTTTGTGCATATTGTATTCTATTTATTGTGTTTTCTCTTGCTCATTTCATTCATATGCAACATTCCCACCTTCTCTCCCCACTGTCCCTCAGTCAACTTCATTCAGCACTTTGGCTTCACAAGGGGAGTACTGCGCATATAATGTCTGGAATTTTTTTTATTTTTTGTCACTGAGGAAGGCATATTGATGAAAATTTCTTGTCCTGTTTTGTGTTGTTCATTAAACCCCACGTTACTTCACACTTTGTTTTGTGTGCTCTTCTGCTTTTTCGTCTGGTTCCGGTAACGCTGCAGTTTGCTTCATTTGCCTTTTGGACTGAAGATGGCACAGTGGAATACCAATCGGCTGAAGTTGGCACAGTGGAATACCAATGGGCATCCCCAAACCATATTTTCACAAGATACAACTTTTATTTCGCCAGTCTACATACAATCAGTGCCTTAACTTGATGAATATTCTCTTTTTCCATCACCATTGGCTCGACATTTTTTTCTTTTCATCCACACTCATCAACTCATCAAAGGGAAAAAAAAAAGGGGGGGGGGGGGGGGGGGGGCGCAGGACAAGTGAGAAAGATGGGAAAAGGGAGGGATTGAAAGCAGGAGGGAGTGAAGGCGGGTGGCGGAAGAGAGACATAAAGAAAAGAAGGAACTGAAATAACTAAAGATGAAAGGAATGAAAAAAAAAAAGGCTGAATGAAAACAAATAATGAAATGAATGAATCAGCTGATAAAGAATGATCAACCACGTAAAAATCCTTGTGTAAATACCATCATAATTTTAATGTCTACATGATATGCAAACTTCAAACAAATAAACACATCTTTTTAATATTGAACAGCATGAAAAAAGTCCTGCCAGAAGAAAATAGAAGATCACTTCACTATTCAGCATCCAGAGTTCATTTTTCTTTCTAGTGACTTGTTTGACTTGATTTTAAATGAACTTGAAAATACACATGTTCTGAACTAAGGAGAACTTTTTTTCATTCTATATAGTTGATTAGAAATGATTTGAAGTCAATTGTTTGACCTGGTATTAAATACACTTGAAAGTAAAAAACAATATATATCTTCCAAAGTCTGTAGCCAAAAATTACACATTCCAAAATTTGTAGCCTGAATTTTTAATATCACTCTACAAATCTTAATTAGAAATAAAAGTTGGAGCAGTTTGCATAACAACACTGATTAGGGTGGGAAGGTTTTGGGCGGGGAAAGCATGGAGAAAGGGGAACGGGGACGAGTCTATTTTTTTTTAGTGTATATGCAGTTCTTAAGGTTTCACAATGATACATCAAACTTAAAACCTTCATTTTAAATAGCTTTAATATTGTATCATCTAGATATCTTTTCCCTCCCTCACAGTATACAATAACTGGGACCATGATCACCAGAATTTCTGACTTCATCAAAGCCATGTACTTTTTGTTTTTGTCTTCATTTAGGTTACTTGTTTTTGTTTTTTGGTGGTTGTTTTTTTGGGTTTTTTTTTTTATTGTTTGTTTGCAGGATTACTGATGGAATTACCTCTGAAAGTTTCCTTTTCCACGACTTATCCACTCACAAATTCCAGACGGCACAATCTCATCTGTGACTTTCCTGTATTTTTCACACACACCTTTTCATTCAGCCTCCCCTCACTGTACTCACTTCTTCAACTTCTTGCAGTTGTAGCGAACTTGAAATGCCATCTGGAGCAACAACTCTTGATCTGTATCCGTCTCAAACCGGCTTCCCAAGTCCTTCTGCAGGTACTGTCAAGGAAAAAAAAATAAAAGAGAACTAAAAGAGAAGAAAAGGAAAGGATGAAACCCCAGCCAGCAAGGAACAGTGGTGTCATGCTGGCCGGCTGGGAGGTGGCAGCTGTGACAGTCAAAGTGTGTGCATGTGCATAGCTGAGGAAGCAATCAGCGTTGAAGGCAAGGTTTGCAATGAAACTGTCAATAATGTAGGTAGCAGGCAGCATCAGGCACTAACATCTCTGTTGGTGATGTGTAAATAGACCTGCATGTTGCCTGCAGCAAGGCAAGGGAAATTACTCCCATCCTCAAACTGGTAGTATAATGAGTCTTCAAATTCTTGTGGTTATTTTTTCTTTTCAGGTTACAGAAATTCTTCCTACTAAAAGGAGTTTTACAATACACTTGCCTGTCAAAACAATGCGTTATTCCCACTGGGTGGAACAACGCCATTATAGCAGGATACCCCCCAAATTAAAACTGGGAGAGCACACAGTTCACCTCGATCTCCAGATAGATCAGCCAGTGATTGCTGCTAGTGAGTCACAACACTGTGCCATATTCAAACTAGTGTTCTCATCTCTTCTTTACTAAGCAAGGAAGTGACAGGGCATCCTAATGTTTGGACAAGTAGTATATTGTAAAAACTACTTTTAACATCAAAATTTCTTTTCTCATAGATTTCAGTGCAAGCAAATGCCTGAATATCCAAAAGGATGGTGGAAGCATGCCCTAAGATCATCTTGTGATGAAAAGACGTTAAATAAAACTACTGTACTGAACTGAACTGGAAGCATGCTCCCTGCAGACATTCTCTTACCATTATTCTCATGAGACAGGTTCTGAACAGTTTCCCTGCCAACAACGCACTGCCAGAGGCTCAAAAGGCCTCTAAGAAAGGTCTCCTTCAACAGTCTGGAGGCAAAGGGCACATTCCCTGCTCTCCCTCAAAGGCTCAAATAGGTAATAAGCAAGCAAAAACAAAGAAAAAGATAAAACAACTGGTGCTGAGACAAGCAAATCAGTTCGATAGGGGCGCTCATTTTATTCCCTAGAGTTCAGCAGGAACTGGGCTCCACAGGAAGCAACAGATCATGTAAACATTCTCAACATAACAGCCAGCTCTCTTGCCCTCTGCAGCTGGTCTCAACATTCTGACAGACAGGACTGTGATGCTGTGCACACACAACTCCATGGTCATGGTATACCTGAAGAACCAGACCTTGCTTTATCTCTGAAAGTACGAAACTGTCTGACATGATGGCCTACAACTGAGGAAAAAGGCCAAAAGACACCCCACCCCCCCATCCCTGTCCTCCACAAGAACCTACTTCTGAGAAGGAAGATGGTCACTGTCTTTGACCACAGCCCAGTGGGCAGCCCCAACCTGAAGGCCAGGAGCAAGCAGGTCAGAAAACAACTGAAGGCTTAGTTTGGGTGGATAGCTGACGACTAAAGGAACACGCCAGAAGGTGGGGGGGGGGTGACAGAAAGAACACTGGGTTCTAAAAAGGAGTGAGGTGCAGGTGAGACGTCAGCCTGGCAAAACCTCCAAGCAACCTTAGGAAGGGAATCCCTGAAAGGAGGAGGGCCCTGAAGGCGTGCTTGCCACAATGAAGCCCTAACATCACTGCACACATGAACAGCCCCAGCACACTGTCCCTCCTGATCAAAGAAGGCTGTGCAGATTCATGCAGTGACAACAAAAGATCACTGCACACATGAACAGCCCCAGCACACTGTCCCTCCTGATCAAAGGCTGTGCAGATTCATGCAGTGACAACAAAGACCAGCAGAAAAGAAGAACCAAACCTTCAGCCCAGTACAAAATCTTCAGAAAATCATCCTCACCACCATACACTGGTGGAGGAGAGACAAAAAGGAGAAAAAGGCCAACTCCAACTCCAAAAAAGACAATGAGACCAAATGATCCACACACTGGCCCAAAAAAGTACAATTAGCCTGAATGAAACTAACCAACCTAGGGTTGGTCAAAAAGGACAAATGGCACGGGTACAGCTTTGTGCATTAAACTTAAGCTCTTGTTCTTCGTTTTCACTGTCCTAAATGTTATTTGTTTTTGCCTGAAGAAGACCCAAGAGGTCGAAATGCATTGTGTCTTGTCCTTTACTTTGTCTATGTCCTTGGCGGTAACTAACCCCCTCTCTTTCTAAATCAAGCTGTCAAGTGAATATCTTTAATATTGGGGAGTTGTTTGGGAAAAACAGCCTGGACATGCAGAAAACCAGAAAAGGCATACTGCAAGTCGGTCACTAATTGGTTAAACACATCTCAATCCTGTAGCACTTTTTTTCCAAAAATACAGAAGCATGAAATACTATGTCTGAAACAGAATCCTCAATTAAAAAAAAAGTGATTTTCACATGAACCCCCTGCAAAAGAGAAGGGTCAAAAAACAAAGTAGGGAGAGTATCCTGAACCACACACTAAGCATTGTTCAAAGCGGATTTTACAAAAGAAAAACTCTGAATTTGACAAAGGATCATCATCATCATCATCATCATCATCATCGTCCACATAAAAAAAAAAACTCTTCCTCCTCACTGGAAACACATTTCCTGCACTCTCACCACACACGATATCTTCACTCTGATGGTCAGAGGACGTCCAGACCTCCAAGCCAGGGTCCACTGAGGCTTTTTCTTCAATGACCCCTTTTGGATAGGCTCCTCTTTTTCTTCAATCACCCTTTTGGATAGGCTCCTCTTTTTCTTCAATCACCTTTTTGGATAGGCTCCTCTTTTTCTTCAATCACCCCTTTTGGATAGGCTCCTCTTTTTCTTCAATCACCCCTTTTGGATAGGCTCCTCTTTTTCTTCAATCACCCCTTTTGGATAGGCTCCTCTTTTTTCTTCAATCACTCCTTTTGATAGGCTCCTCTTTTTCTTCAATCACCCCTTTTGGATAGGCTCCTCTTTGGCGGTACTCTTTTCCCAGTATGCCAAAATTCTAGCTCAGAAACTACAAAAGATATAAAAATGAAATATATATGATTTTTGAAGGAAATTGAATGGAGATTTTGAATCTGGGCTTCTTTTGTTTTAATTTTGATCATAAAAAAAATATTTAGGCATTTAGATTTGGATAGATTTTTTTGCACAATCAAAAACATATGTATTTACCCACTACAGCTTCACATCCAAAAAAAAAACACAAAGCAAAAAAGTTGAAAATAAAGTTTGTATTGTCACACTACACCTGTAAATGAAAGTAAAACAGTCTAGAAGTCTATCCAGACGCTCACACACCTCATGCAGACAGGTCAGTTCACGACCACGCCCCCCCCCCCCCCCACCACCCCCCCCCTTGCTGGACTTCAACCCTCTCTTTCACTCCTCCTCTTCCCCTACCTTTCCTGCTGCTGCCCGTGTCACGCGCGAGCAGGCCGCGCTCCCCCTCTCGCGCTGACTAACACACGTCGCTGGCCACTCGCACACAGTGCAGAGTACACACTAGGCTAGCTCGTTCGACGTTGGTAACCAGTCAGCTGAACACACTCTTGAGATCGCACAGCACGACTCAATAACTGACGAATATGGTCGGCAATTCCATCACTATCATCATCTCACCTTCATGCTCGAGTGAGTCGCTGAATAAAAGATTATTATCTTTGTCAAAAATGATTAGCAGAGCCCGCTCAGCTGTGTAAGTACGTTGATTTGGTCGCTACGCTCGTCGAAGGTTGCGCCGCCATCTTTGCAAGCGAGACAAAGCGCTGGCTGGTCATCCAGTCAGTGATGAGGAAAAATGGTCTTTCCCCTCACACGTGTGGTCATTTGCATATCATTTTAATACTGCAGACATATAAGGCTTACTACGCACACTCTATTTTCAGTCCTTTGATAGGAATAGTAACGAATGAAAATTCAAGAAAAATGCATGACGTCAGTGGACGGCCCATAGGCACTGGAAGTACATTTTTACTACGGCGTCAGCTGACGGCTTAACGTGTGCATGTGCATGTGTGTGTGTATGTGTGTGTGTGTGTGTGTGTATGTGCGTGCGTGCGTGTTCTGATGTGAATGTGTTGTGTTATGCATACAACTTTTTTTAGTCCGTGTGTGTGTGTGTGTGTGTGTGTGTGTGTGTGTGTGTGTGTGTGTGTGTGTGTGAAGGTGAGGTGTGTGTGTGTGTGTGTGTGTGTGTGTGTGTGTGTGTGCGCGCGCACGTGCGTGTGTGCGTTTTGCTATGAAAATGTATGTGTTGATGTATACATCTTTTTTCACTCTGAGTAAGAGTGTGTGTGTGTGTGTGTGTGTGTGTGTGTGTGTGTGTGTGTGTGTGTGTGTGTGTGTGTGTGTGTGTGTGTGACTCTGTCTGTCTGTGTCCGTCTGTCTGTGTTCTACTGCAAATATGTATATATACATACATGTTTTTCCACTCCAGGATGTAAGTTCATCAACTCTACAAATAAAAGCACCACAGAAGAAGAGAGGTGAGAGGTGTTTTTGAAGCCACACCAGTCTGTCTGGAGACAACTGAGGATGGTGATCTCACCTGCAACAGCCCCTCCATGTCCAGAGCCAGCAGGTCCTCCTGACACGTCTGCAGAATGGCCACTGAAATGCGGAACACCACGTCCATCCCCTGCCATCACACAGGACACACAACACTTGTTAGAGGGTATCAATGGACCACCCCCCAAAGACAAGAACAAATAGAATGTTCCTCTTTAAACAACAAAGAAAAAATCCACATGAAGATGTATTCAACAACTTCCAACTTCAATCAAACATCTGAAACCAGAAAAATATATAGAGAAACAAACACTGTCATAGCTGCATTTTCACATTTTACTTTTCTTTTTATTTAAAGTTTGAAACACAAAATGAATTCCTTAATCTTTAAAGAAAAAACAGTTAATAAGTATCTGTCAAATAGGAAAGCCAAGACTCTTGTTCTGCTTTAACCCTGCAAACATACTGCTTTTTGCGTTGGGCAGCTTAGAACTAACTTGTTTATGGACAATAAAGAAATAACTTATTCATGCGGCAGGTTAGAACTTATTAATGGACAGGTTAGAACTAACTTTTCAATGGGCAAGTTAGAACTTATTTATGGGCAGCTTAGAACTAGCTTGTTTAAGGGCAAGTTAGAATTAACTTATTTATGAGCAAGTTAGAAGCAACTTATTTCTGGGCAGGTTAGCAGTAACTTGACTATGGGCAGGTCAGAAGTAACTTGTTTATGGGGCAATAAAGAAATAACTTATTTATGGGCAGGTTAGAAGTAACCTGTTTATGGGCAGGTTAGAAGTAACTTATTTATGGGCAGGTTAGAAGTAACTTGTTTATGGGCAATAAAGAAATAACTTATTTATGGGCAGGTTAGAAGCAACTTGTTTATGGGCAGGTTAGAAGTAACTTGTTTATGGGCAGGTTAGAAGTAACTTATTTATGGGCAGGTTGGAAGTAACTTGTTTATGGGCAGGTTGGAAGTAACTTGTTTATGGGCAGGTTAGAAGTAACTTGTTTATGGGCAGGTTAGAAGTAACTTGTTTACAGGCAGGTTAGCAGTAACTAATTCATGGGCAGGTTAGAACTATTTTTTGTGTTTCTGAATCATCAATTAGCTTATTCCCAACACAAAAGCAACTTTTCTTCCTGCAAATAGACTTGTTTCTTTTTAGTTTTCTGAACTGGAAATTCTCTGTTGTACCAACAGTGTGTACACAGGTCAACCCAATGATAGTGTGGCAGCTGATCACCAATCTTCAGAAAGAAAAGATACAGCAATAAAGAAGCCCTAGGACCGTCCACAGAGGTTTCCAGAAGATGAAAAGGTGGAAACTGACGCTGAAATTCATTCAGAAAGAGTCATATACAAAATCAAAGGAAAACAGCCGGAGAGACTATAAGGGACTTTGAGGCATATTATGGGACTGGATTTAGCTACCTTCTGTGAGATATTTCTTTGAGCATCCTAATTACAAAGGGCATAATCAAACCCAAGTAGGATACAGGCATTTGTCTGGGCAGGTAAGAATGAGAAAACTATATTGTTATGGATTCATGCAGTCTACACAAGTTGGGCATTTCACCATTCACAACAATGAAATGCCACCATGCCTAGCACACAAAGCGTGAACATGCCGTGACATGTGGACCTGAATGACGTGTACAACGGACAACATCTGTTTGGAGCCGTGTCTCCACAGGAAAACTGATATGACTGCAGTTCATGTACACAAGCTGGCAACCCACATGATGCCAAAAGCCATTAGTCACACATAGGGGGCTTCCCAATGTACGGTGCCAGGTTAGAATCTTTAGAAAAATATTACATCCCCTAAAAGTCTGAAAGATACAGCACAAAAAGAAAGAAATAAAGTCATTTAAAAAAAGACTGCAGGAAGGGAAGATGAGGGTGAGAGGAAGGGGGACAAAGAAGACACAACAGGAAAAGATCCAACCCAGACAAGTTGTGTTTAGCCCAGCCAATCATTAAGATCATATTAAGGCAAATGAACATCGTAGGCATGTTTTAATTAAATTCCCATGATTAAATCCAAAACAAATACATTCCTGAATCAAAAAATAACCTGTAACAAATGTCTTCACATCAAAATATTTGTCAAATGTGATGACAAATGTGTGTCATCTTGACAGATCTTCATAAAGTCTGCAGTGAAATGCTTGCGTCTAGTGTCACATACAACTCAGCACACGATAATGCTCCAAAACAGACCACAGCACTGCTGAAAACAAGCCAAAATATGAATAAACACACACAACAGTTAGCACAAAACACCTGTTTGGACAGGTTAACACATCCTTCCACTACCAACAGTGATAAAGTTCCTTTATAGGGATATCTTTGCTGACACATTCAGACTGAGTACACTTCAGCGATTGTCACAAGTGTCCTGGATCAAATCATTTACATCAAGAAATGAATACCACTCACTGAAGACATGTGAAATGCAGACACATGTCATGCAGATTTTCTTTAACATGTTATGCCAATGAATTCTTCTGTGGGAATTTACAGTTTTGTTTCCTACATAGAGATATCAAAGGGCAACAACCCTCTACTTTGGGATGTAGCCAACAGTTCCACTGCAGTTTCAGCTTGGCTCTTCACTGCTTACTTCTTAATTCAACAGTACCATGGCTGGACCCTAAAGACCATGATTCAAAACCACGCATGACGGCACCCATATAAAAACAAACTGTTGTCATGACTCTTGTGTGTCACCATTACTGTAACTTCCTTGAGCTTCTGATAACTGCACTGACCAAAATGAATATGGAAAATGTGTGTGTGTGTGTGTGTGTGTGTGTGTGTGTGTGTGTGTGTGTGTGCAGAAAGAAGGTCCACACATGTGCATATGTATAAATGTCTGCCTATGGATAGCATATGGGTTTGAAGTGAAATTTCATGTGTTTGAAGACAAAGTTTGTATTGTTAATTGTTCTCAACTATGTTTCTTGGCACAGAGCAGCAGCCTTTGCCCTCAAGTGACTGACCTCTGAAATAAAGAGGTCCATGACCCGTCGTGCCAGCGACAGGGGCATGGAGGTGGTGAACAGCGTCAGGAACCAGCTGGAGGCATACATGGAGGTGTCGAAGCTCTGGGTCTGGAAGTGCACATGCAGCATCGGCAACAGATCCTGACAGCAGGACACAACAGAGCATTGTCAATGAAGGAGATTTAACGGTGCCGTGAGTCTACTACAATGGGTGAACACAACAAAGCAACCTGATACACAACTGCCCTGTACATGACTTCAATGAATCAAAAGACTAAACTAAGTAACCATAATGGAACATTTCCATGTCACTTTCCCTGACACATCAAAGCTCCATAAGTCAGATACATGCTCATGAATGTTTCCACTCAGATACCACACACACACATTTTGACCCAGTCTCTCCAGAAATCTACACATGTGCCTTCTGTTCTCATGTAATCACCAGAGTAGACTTTCAGCTTCTGGGCAATGTGCTCACAGGCGTGTAAGATTTCAACCTGGTGTGCAAGCTTTACTTTTGTTGCCTGCGTAAGAATCTGGTAGCACAAGCTTTGACAAGTAAACAAACAAAAAAGTGTTTATGAAACGTGTATAAATCAACTGAGGTGCTTCAAACACTAGGATCTGGGGTGATGTAAATTCTGATGCTGACCAGAGTACTTGCAGAGACCCAGATGCAGGTGGAGACTGTGGGGGATGACAAAGGGGGGGAGGGAGCTGAGCAACATCACTGAGCTTAGTGAGCAGCTGGTCCAGAAAGGAATGAAAACAGCCCCTTGATTCATGATAACAGACTGACCACAGGGCTTTCCTCCCCTCCTGTGGCACCACCACAGGCCTGCCGCTGGAGACCAGGCATGATAACAGACTGACCACAGGACTTTCCCCTCCTGTGGCCCCACCATACCCTGGCAGGCCTGCAGATGGGACAACAGACTGACCACAGGACTTTCCCCTCCTGTGAAACCCCCACACACCCTGACAGGCCTGCAGATGGCAACAGACTGACCACAGGACTTTCCCCTCCTGTGGCACCACCACACCCTGGCAGGCCTGCAGCTGGACAACAGACTGACCACAGGGCTTTCCCCTCCTGTGGCACCACCACACCCTGGCAGGCCTGCAGCTGGACAACAGGCATGGCCATGCTCCGTCATCCCTTCCCCTCCAGTCACACATGCTTCCTCATCCCTTCCCCTCCAGTCACACATGCTCCCTCACCCCTTCCCCTCCACTCACACATGCTCCCTCATCCCTTCCCCTCCAGTCACACACATGCTCCCTCACCCCTTCCCCTCCACTCACACATGCTCCCTCATCCCTTCCCCTCCAGTCACACACACATGCTCCCTCATCCCTTCCCTCCTCCAGTCACACATACTCCCTCATCCCTCCCTTCCCCTCCAGTCACACATGCTCCCTCATCCCTTCCCCTCCACTCACACATGCTCCCTCATCCCTTCCCCTCCAGTCACACATGCTCCCTCATCCCTTCCCCTCCACTCACACATGCTCCCTCATCCCTTCCCTCCCACTCACACATGCTCCCTCATCCCTTCCCCTCCACTCACACATGCTCCCTCATCCCTTCCCCTCCAGTCACACACACATGCTCCCTCATCCCTTCCCCTCCAGTCACACATACTCCCTCATCCCTTCCCCTCAGTCACACATGCTCCCTCATCCCTTCCCCTCCACTCACACATGCTCCCTCATCCCTTCCCCCACACTCACACATGCTCCCTCATCCCTTCCCCTCCAGTCACACATGCTCCCTCATCCCTTCCCCTCCAGTCACACATGCTCCCTCATCCCTTCCCCTCCACTCACACATGCTCCCTCATCCCTTCCCCTCCACTCACACATGCTCCCTCATCCCTTCCCCTCCACTCACACATGCTCCCTCATCCCTTCCCCTCCACTCACACACATGCTCCCTCATCCCTTCCCCTCCAGTCACACACACATGCTCCCTCATCCCTTCCCCTCCAGTCACACATACTCCCTCATCCCTTCCCCTCCAGTCACACATGCTCCCTCATCCCTTCCCCTCCACTCACACATGCTCCCTCATCCCTTCCCCTCCACTCACACATGCTCCCTCATCCCTTCCCCTCCAGTCACACATGCTCCCTCACCCCTTCCCCTCCACTCACACATGCTCCCTCATCCCTTCCCCTCCAGTCACACACACACATGCTCCCTCATCCCTTCCCCTCCAGTCACACATACTCCCTCATCCCTTCCCCTCCACTCACACATGCTCCCTCATCCCTTCCCCTCCAGTTACACGCTCCCTCGTCCCTTCCCCTCCACTCACACATGCTCCCTCGTCCCTTCCCCTCCACTCACACATGCTCCCTCATCCCTTCCCCTCCCGTCACACGCTCCCTCACCCCTTCCCCTCCAGTCCCACATTTTCAGTCATGATTTTCTACATCCCTGTAAATTTTGTACCTCATTTACCCTAGACTCTTCACCGACATTTCTGCAGTACTCCATCACTGTCAGTATTCATACTGATCATTTTGTGGATTACCTACTTTTTGCTCACAATACTCATCATTCTAGACGCAAAAAAAAAAATTTTTTTTAAAAATAAAAACTCCCTTGACACAGAGATAAAGAAATAACACAGATGAAGAACTACTGGAGTGAGTCAAAGGAAATTCTACATTTTGAAGAAGAAATACAACCGTAACATTTGCAGATATCAAATGTCTGGGTTACATAGTTCATACTGATGGACCTTTAACCCTGCTACTGCTCAACATGCAGATATGTCAGGGGAGACAACTCTCAAAGGGTCTGTTCTCTAGGGCCTGGCTGACACTGGCATTTATCATGAAAGGAATCGAAGAGTGCAACCCTGTCATATAATCTCAGACTACTGGATGTTTGTACAAAGAACACAGTGTTGACTGAAAACAGCGCATGCCAAAGTTTGGACGAACAATGACAGCAGCAGTACCAACGCACCTTTAACATTATAAGCAGATTTACTTGGACTTACTTGTGTTTGTCTTATATGAATGGTCAATGATGAATTTTGAGCAGAAATGAATTCATTTACTGCATGAATGTCCTAGATCAACATCAACCAAGTCAATCAGGTCAAGCTGAAACTCTTAGTCAAAAGACTGACTCAAACTTTGCATAAAATGCTTATCAATTTCAAAGTGAAATAGCATACAAAGATTTACTGACAAACACTGAAAACAGTGAGATTACCGCATTTGACTGGACTTTCCAGACTGAAATTTGATAAATGTCTGCAGCTATTATGGACGTGAAAAAGTGATAATCTGACTGAAGTCTGAATCACGGGCGGAGACAGGAGGTTCCAAAACTAATTTCATTCGCCCAATTTGTCCACCCATAGCTGCTGTATGTAGGACTTAACAGTTACAAAAAACAGACCGTTTTTAATTGACTTTGGTGTTAGATTTCAAATCACTTTAGAATGAACACAGTCATCACCATTGTCAACGACAACATCACTAATGGACCTGTTCCACTGGAATGGCAATGTTGCTGCTGATCAAATTCATCTGTGTCAATAATATACTTTGTATGGTTTTAATTCTTTTCAAGTGTTTGTTTGAAAAATCCTCTGTGTGCATGTGTGTGTATATGTGTGTGTGTGTGTGTGTGTGTGTGTGTGTGTGTGTGTGTGTGTGTGGTGTTGTTGTTGTTGTTGTTATTGTTGTTTTACTTCAGCCCTGTAGTCTGTGAACCCAAAATGTGCGCAGACAGTGATTCAAACATGGCAATTTTTTGTGACCAACTTGATTCTAAATTCTGTTATATTCCAGCTGC
This sequence comes from Conus betulinus, assembly GCA_016801955.1. Classification (NCBI taxonomy): domain Eukaryota; kingdom Metazoa; phylum Mollusca; class Gastropoda; order Neogastropoda; family Conidae; genus Conus; species Conus betulinus. Next base: position 117,561 of record JADBJO010003463.1, on the reverse strand, counting down.
AATTAAGAATTTCTGTTTGTGTAATACATCATGTAATACATTATCAGCCCATGTCATACAAATAAATCACTCATTTACATAGGAAATGACGTTCGTTGACAGGATTTTCACTAGCCAATTTCAGCGTTAAGGAAATAGTGACCTTTCATGTTGTTTCAACAGCTGAAATATTTGCATGGTCTAACAGTAAATCTAATTCTGATTTCAATATGATTCAGATTCAGAAAACTTTATTATCTCTCGTTACAAGAGAAATTACATTTGTGACCGCTGCCCTAAAGTTAAGACATACATATTTATAGTTACAAACGTGACACTGGAAATTAAAATTACTTACGAACAATAAAACATGTTATACATTAGCATTCATTTAGGAGGAAATCATTCAACAAATGTTTACAGACTGGAACCTGCAAGAGGCCAGCACATCAGAGGGTCAAGATCAGCCCCTACAGTTCTCAGCACATAGCACATCACAGGGCCCACATCAGCCCCTACAGTTCTCAGCACATCACAGGGCCCACATCAGCCCCTACAGTTCTCAGCACATCACATTCACAGGGCCCACATCAGCCCCTACAGTTCTCAGCACATCACAGGGCCCACATCAGCCCCTACAGTTCTCACCACATCACAGGGCCCACATCAGCCCCTACAGTTCTCAGCACATCACAGGGCCCACATCAGCCCCTACAGTTCTCAGCACATCACAGGGCCCACATCAGCCCCTACAGTTTTCACCACATCACAGGGCCCACATCAGCCCCTACAGTTCTCAGCACATAGCACATCACAGGGCCCACATCAGCCCCTACAGTTCTCAGCACATCACAGGGCCCACATCAGCCCCTACAGTTCTCAGCACATCACAGGGCCCACACCAGCCCCTACAGTTCTCACCACATCACAGGGCCCACATCAGCCCCTACAGTTCTCAGCACATCACAGGGCCCACATCAGCCCCTACAGTTCTCAGCACATCACAGGTCCCACATCAGCCCCTACAGTTCTCAGCACATCACAGGGCCTACATCAGCCCCTACAGTTCTCAGCACATCACAGGGCCCACATCAGCCCCTACAGTTCTCAGCACCACACAGGGCCCACATCAGCCCCTACAGTTCTCAGCACATAGCACATCACAGGGCCCACATCAGCCCTACAGTTCTCAGCACATCACAGGGCCCACATCAGCCCCTACAGTTCTCAGCACATCACAGGGCCTACATCAGCCCCTACAGTTCTCAGCACATCACAGGTCCCACATCAGCCCCTACAGTTCTCACCACATCACAGGGCCCACATCAGCCCCTACAGTTCTCAGCACATCACAGGGCCCACATCAGCCCCTACAGTTCTCACCACATCACAGGGCCCACATCAGCCCCTACAGTTCTCACCACATCACAGGGCCCACATCAGCCCCTACAGTTCTCAGCACATAGCACATCACAGGGCCCACATCAGCCCCTACAGTTCTCAGCACATCACAGGGCCCACATCAGCCCCTACAGTTCTCAGCACACAGCACATCACAGGGCCCACATCAGCCCCTACAGTTCTCAGCACATAGCATCACAGGGCCCACATCAGCCCCTACAGTTCTCAGCACATCACAGGGCCCACATCAGCCCCTACAGTTCTCAGCACACAGCACATCACAGGGCCCACATCAGCCCCTACAGTTCTCAGCACATAGCACATCACAGGGCCCACATCAGCCCCTACAGTCCTCAGCACATCACAGGGCCCACATCAGCCCCTACAGTTCTCAGCACATCACAGGGCCCACATCAGCCCCTACAGTTCTCAGCACACAGCACATCACAGGGCCCACATCAGCCCCTACAGTTCTCAGCACACAGCACATCACAGGGCCCACATCAGCCCCTACAGTTCTCAGCACACAGTACTTTGCCTCGCCTGGAAATGGTTAGACACAAAAAAAAATACTGCTGACTGTGAACATCTGCAAATGCATAATACAAACACTGATCAGTGAGTCAAACAGTAAAACAGTATCTACTCTGCTCCTCACTTGTATGAGAAACTCCAGTTTGTACATGCAGAGACCCAGTTCTGCCATGCTGGGTTTGAAGAGTTCTCTCAGACGATAATCCTGCATCAGTCGAACCAGAACAGCAAAAGCATCCTCTTCTGGCATCTGTAAACACACACACACACACACACACACACACACACACACAGACACACACACACACACGCACACAATATATGCAATTCACAGCCCAATCACTCCTCTGACATCCTTACAGCCAATCAAATGATACTATGCTTTGTGCATCAGTCATTCTGTTCAACATTTCACACCCTGTCTATCCTTTTAATGACCGATCCACCCATATCTGCCATTACCTGCCAACATTCCCATCTACACTCCTCAAAGGTGTCCCTACATTTCGTTCCTACATGGGTTACTTGGAAAGCATTAAACATTAAGACACCAGAGTTTGAAGGCATCTACTACCGTTTAAATCAAATCGAGCCTCAAAACACTTTACATTCTATTCACTAGCTCCTATTGAAACTGACTGTGAGTAAAAGTGATATGAGACGTCCATATAATAAACCGTGGGAAATTTAGGGGCTGAGGCACTGCTGAATCCATGAAGACAGCTCAGAAAGCAGGGCAGACTGCACCAATGTTTGTACTTACTTCAGACTTCAGTAGCAATGTGTGAGATGATCAAGAAATGGGGAGTCGGCAATGTCTTACAACACAATTTCCTGATTTTCAGCCTTAAGATGAGTAACTATTGCAATCACTTTTAAACATCAACACACATGAATAAACACACACGCATAACAAGCTACATCCACTAGTAGAGTTTCATTTGGACCTACTTTTTTGGTGGTATTTGGCTTCAGCAGTGCCCCTGTGTCAACACTTTGCCTAATCCTCTGTTGCACTGAATTAGCAGTTACGTAAATGCAAGGTCAAAACAAAACATGGAATTAAAACTTAACACAAAAACCATCAAAGATCGATGAAAAACATGACAGCATTTCAATGAACACATGACAGAAGACTTGCTGTACAATGGGCAGCCAGTACCCATTCCAGTGTCTACAGTCTCGCCTCCATGCTACCAGTTACAAACATAAAAGTAGAAACATGATGGGAACACAGGTAAAGACTTCCTACATTAAAGATCATAACAAGAGTTGGAGGTGGGTTGGTGTTATCCTCTAGGGGAAAGATCAGTTCAGTTCAGCGGCGGTTTATTTAATGTCTATTCATCGTCAGATAATATTAAACACTTAAAATTAATAATTCTTTTTTTTGAAAAAAAAAAAAAAAACCCTCCACACTCAACTTATCATCCATGTAAGCACTCTCAAAGCCACATCTGATTTATGCATAGTTACATAAGCGACATGCCCTAGTGGTACACAAAATTCTTGATCCTATAAAAATTTTTGCAACCAGTGATTACGAAATAACCATGGAAAATTCAGCTACATATGGACCGTACAAGACAGTACTGACATTATCAAAGTTATTCATTTCAATACCTTCCTCCTGATAGAGTGAGGTCAACACTGAACATTCAAACAATAGCTGATGCACAAAATGTTTTCTCTGCAGACACAAGTAATGCCAAGAGAATATTCAGTGTTCCATGTATTCAGGTTTAATTTATGAATTAATCTAACGATGGTAAAGCAGCCATTTTTTGACTGAAATTGCCATGAAAACCTCCCATGAAGCTGATATAAATTGTATGGCTGACAGGTGTCAAAAGAGAGGTTCCCACTGGGGACTGACAACCCAATTACGTATGACTGGGGGGCGTGCCTTGAGAAGACTGACAGACTGTGGCCACTGGGAAAGGCCAGAAGACTGACAGACTGTGGCCACTGGGAAAGGCCAGAAGACTGACAGACTGTGGCCACTGGGAAAGGCCAGAAGACTGACAGACTGGCCACTGGGAAAGGAAAGAAGACTGACAGACTGTGGCCATTGGGAAAGGCCAGAAGACTGACAGACTTTGGCCACTGGGAAAGGCCAGAAGACTGACAGACTGTGGCCACTGGGAAGGCCAGAAGACTGACAGACTGGCCACTGGGAAAGGACAGAAGACTGACAGACTGTGGCCATTGGGAAAGGCCAGAAGACTGACAGACTGTGGCCACTGGGAAAGGACAGAAGACTGACAGACTGGCCACTGGGAAAGGCCAGAAGACTGACAGACTGTGGCCACTGGGAAAGGCCGAAGACTGACAGACTGTGGCCACTGGGAAAGGCCGACAACTGACAGACTGTGGCCACTGGGAAAGGCTGAAGACTGACAGACTGTGGCCACTGGGAAAGGCCAGAAGACTGACAGACTGTGGCCGCTGGGAAAGGCCGAAGACTGACAGACTGTGGCCACTGGGAAAGGCCAGGAGACTGACAGACTGTGGCCACTGGGAAAGGCCAGAAGACTGACAGACTGTGGCCACTGGGAAAGGCCAGAAGACTGACAGACTGGCCACTGGGAAAGGCCAGAAGACTGACAGACTGTGGCCACTGGGAAAGGACAGAAGACTGACAGACTGTGGCCACTGAGAAAGGACAGAAGACTGACAGACTGTGGCCACTGAGAAAGGACAGAAGACTGACAGACTGGCCACTGAGAAAGGACAGAAGACTGACAGACTGGCCACTGGGAAAGGCCAGAAGACTGACATACTGTGGCCACTGGGAAAGGCCAGAAGACTGACAGACTGGCCACTGGGAAAGGAGAGAAGACTGACAGACTGTGGCCACTGGGAAAGGGACAGAAGACTGACAGACTGTGGCCACTGAGAAAGGAGAGAAGACTGACAGACTGGCCACTGGGAAAGGACAGAAGACTGACAGACTGTGGCCACTGAGAAAGGCCAGAAGACTGACAGACTGTGGCCAGTGGGAAAGGACAGAAGACTGACAGACTGTGGCCACTGGGAAAGGACAGAAGACTGACAGACTGGCCACTGGGAAAGGACAGAAGACTGACAGACTGTGGCCACTGGGAAAGGAGAGAAGACTGACAGACTGGCCACTGGGAAAGGACAGAAGACTGACAGACTGTGGCCACTGAGAAAGGCCAGAAGACTGACAGACTGTGGCCAGTGGGAAAGGACAGAAGACTGACAGACTGTGGCCACTGGGAAAGGACAGAAGACTGACAGACTGGCCACTGGGAAAGGCCAGAAGACTGACGGACTGTGGCCACTGAGAAAGGCCAGAAGACTGACAGACTGGCCACTGGGAAAGGAGAGAAGACTGACAGACTGTGGCCACTGAGAAAGGACAGAAGACTGACAGACTGGCCACTGAGAAAGGACAGAAGACTGACAGACTGGCCACTGGGAAAGGACAGAAGACAAGGATAATCACTTTGTGTATCATTTACACATAAATCATTTACTCTGTGAAAAGCAGTCAGATTTTAAATATCAGTTTTATTTGTCTGATCAACTCCAGATTGGGAAGTTGACACTTCAGCCTGCTAAACATAATCGAAAAAATCCTAAGTAAGCTGCTACCTGTGCAGTAAATGCAAGGGTGCCAGCAGGAAAAACAGCAGCAGCTTCATACCTGGAAATGACTGTACCATTACTAACTAGTACAGATCAACTCTCTAATTCCTGCCTTCATTTTGCAGCCACTACTTTTGATACCATTTTTCTCATACAAATTCAAGGGCAGTGGCTTCCATGTACTGCTGTTCTTAATACGCTTTCAACATGAGGTATTTGCAACAGATGGCGAGGTGGGGGCCGGGTATATGGAGCAGTGTTAGAGTTGTGGACTCTGGAACAGAAAGTCCAGGGAAACGAAATGAGGATAGTTTTTTTTTAATAGTATCACAGACCAATGCAGGTGACAAACAATGAAACAAAGAAAGAAACAAAGAGGTCTGTTGAGTGAGAAGAATCCAAACTGACAGTAATGACCTACCTGCATCAGCAACAGACCCACAATGAACCCACTGCCCTGACAGTAACCCACTTCTCTGTCATGTAATGAGTATGCCTGCACACACAGACACACACACACACACACACACACACACACACACACACATACACATATGCATGCACACGCACACGCGCACATGCACACGCGCACACACACACATGCATGCACATGCACACATGCATGCACACATGCACACACACGTGCATGCGGACGTGCGCACACGCGCACACACACACACACACACACACACATAATCATCATCATCATCATGTTTGTCCTCATATCAACCAATATCAGATAACAGAAAACTTCCACACAAATATGCTAGCAAAATGTTGGTTTGCAGCACAACAACCAATTCCACAGAGGAAGGGACTGGGGAGGAGGAAGAGGTGAAAACTAAAGTAAAAAAATGCCATGTCAGTAGAGAAAGATGTTTCTATTTATTGGTGGTATGGTATGCTGTGACGTGTGTGTGCAGTGGTAATGAGGCACTGTGTGGTGAAGTGAGAGAGTGTGTTGTACAGGCTGCTGGAGTGATTTGATACTAATTACTATGGTGTGGTGCAGTGTGGTGTGGTGGTGTGTGATTTTTGATACTAATTACTATGGTGTGGTGCAGTGTGGTGTGGTGGTGTGTGATTTGATACTAATTACTATGGTGTGGTGCAGTGTGGTGTGGTGGTGTGTGATTTGATACTAATTACTATGGTGTGGTGCAGTGTGGTGTGGTGGTGTGTGATTTGATACTAATTACTATGGTGTGGTGCAGTGTGGTGTGGTGGTGTGTGATTTGATACTAATTACTATGGTGTGGTGCAGTGTGGTGGTGTGTGATTTGATACTAATTACTATGGTGTGATGCAGTGTGGTGTGGTGGTGTGTAATTTGATACTAATTACTATGGTGTGGTGCAGTGTGGTGTGTAATTTGATACTAATTACTATGGTGTGGTGCAGTGTGGTGTGTGATTTGATACTAATTACTATGGTGTGGTGCAGTGTGGTGTGGTGGTGTGTGATTTGATACTAATTATTATGGTGTGGTGCAGTGTGGTGTGTGTGATTCGATACTAATTACTATGGTGTGGTGCAGTGTGGTGTGTGATTTGATACTAATTACTATGGTGTGGTGCCATGCGTGTGTGTGATTTGATACTAATTACTATGGTGTGGTGCAGTGTGTAGTGGTGTGTGCAGTATCTGAAGACCTAGAGTGCTGAGGTGCAGTGTTGTGGGACGGTATGGTATGGAGATGTCATATATCATATAGTGTTGTGTGTACCATGGGATACGGTCGGGTGGGGTGGGGTAGTATGTTGTGGTAGATGATGAGGACAAACATAATGATGATCATATGTGTGCGTGCATGTGTGCGTGCGTGCGTGCATGTACGTGTGTGTGGAGAGGTGTGCTGTGATTTGTTGTAGTGTGTTACGGAGTGGGTGGCATGGTATGGCAATATGGTGTGCTATGGAGTAATGTGGGGCGGGGTGGGGTGGAGGAGTAGTATCAAGTGGGGTGGTGGGGTATGGTGGAGGTAATGTGGTATGGTGTGATAATAGGGTTTTGAAATGGTGAGATATTGTGATGTGGTTGTTTGGCAGGATGGGAGGTGTGATTTGGTGCCGTATGATGCTTTGTGGTGTAGTATGATGTGGTGTGGTGTGGTTTTTTCTTGATGCCGTAAGGCACAGTGAGAAGTTTCCTGGTGTGTAGAATAGTGTTTCATGGTGGTATACCATGGTGTGTGTTCATCACTGTGGCATTGAATTCCGAGGTGTGGTTCCACCTTTTCAAAGAAAATTTACTGACAACTCTAAACATGATGAAGGCCTTGCTTCTGGTGATTACTGTTCAACTGCTTCGTTTTGAAACTCATTCCTTTTGACAGCTCCACCTACACTGCTTAACTCACAACCCTGATCCCAGATCTTTGACATGAGCATGTCCAGTACATGTACTAATATATAAATGTGTAGTTATGAACAATAAATACAATTGTTACAATCTGGTAGTTTATCTTTATGCATTACTCTGAATGAGTGAGTGAAAAAAAAAAAAAAAAAAAAAAAGTAGTTACAAGGAGGTTTATTTTTCATTTTCAGTTACAAACAAAGAAATAAGCAAGACGAACACAGAACATTATAATGACAATACAGTAATACCAGGTACTATGAGTTTAGAGAAAGTAACATGCGCACATACACAATATATACATATGCACACATATATATATACATATATATATATATATATATATACACATATACATATATAACACACATACATACATACACATACACACACATATACGCACATATACACACATATGTACACATACATACATATACACACATACATGTAGATACAAATACACACACCAGTACAAATAAATAAATCCATATACAAATACACAACTACAACAAGGAGGCGAAAGCGACACACACACACACACACACACACACACACACACACACACACACACACACACACACACACACACATGCACACAGGTGTAGGATACAGGAGAGAGTTATTAGTTGATAATCATAGTCGATACAGCATACATATACATGATACTCTTATCACTAGTATCAGTTAAAGTTGATCTAGACATAGTGTAGTTTTTATCCCAGTAAGTTATGCGGAGAGAAACAAGTTACAGCATGATGAGACCTCTTCGTAATGCTCAAGGTAGGTTTCTACAACTTCCTCTTTTCTCTTCTTTTCTTCTTTCACGGCATGCCACACACAGCTTGTGATACTGATAGGAATCGACTGAGTACTGTAACATAGTATAATATTGAAAACAGATTGCATGATTGATAATAACCCTAACAGACAAGTAAAAAAGGAATTTGAAAAAAAAAAAAAAAAAAAAAAAAAAAAAAAAAAAAAAAACCTAATAAAAAATAAAATTCTTGATAGCAGCCATAGAGCTCAATCAAGTTTTGTTAATAAAGAGAAACAGTATTTCAGAGTTCAAGAAAAAAGCGTGGAATAAGGCAGCCAACTTTCTTCAAATTCTCTATATGTGTTGTTCAAAAAAATACATATTTTTCTGATTCCAATCTGTTTCTAAGAAATGTTATGAACAACTGGACATTTGGGTGTACATCTTGCAATTTTGTCCTGTATATATAAAATTTAGCCAGAAGCAGAATAAAATCTAGAGGCTTGTCTGTTGTAATATTTTGTTTTACTCCAAACAAAACCAATTCCTTATCAATTTGAAGATAATCACAATGTGGACATTTTTCTTTAAGCAAATGTTCAAAACTGGTCCAAAATCTGTTGACAATAGCACAATCATACAACATATGTGAAATGCATTGCTCATCCATATTACAAAAGTTGCAAATAGGGGAATCAGTAATTCTAATCCTGAACAAATATCTCTGAGTTGGGAGTAGTCTATGTAATAGTCTGGTTTGAAACCATCTGAGCTGTACATCTTTAGTAGTTTTATAATAGTGTGAAAAAATATGTTTCCAGCTCAGATTTTCAAAGAAATTGTTCCATTTACTGACTGCTGTTGGAGTAGCATCATTTCCATTTAAAATGGTCTGTACATGCTTATTGCCCTTATAAATAAAGGACCATGCCATCGAGTCTAAAGTTTTGTACCTGTTGGTTAGAGCTACATTTAACTTTTGACAGTATGTTCGGATTGCATCTACAATACCTTCATACAATATAAAATTAGTTCTAATACCTGGGTATTTAAGCAAAAATTGGTTATATGTCATAAACTGACCATTATCATTAATTATATTTTTTACATAGAAAATGTCATAGTCACACCATTCTCGCACATAAACTACCTTTCGTCCCCGTATAATATTAGTGTTATAATGAATACATTCAGACATGAATTCATGCACAGAAGATACACAACATCTTGTACACAGTTTTTTGTAATGTTTTACAACATCCTTCCAGAATGGGTTTTTTTTTCAACATTTTCAATAATAATATTAGCATATTCGGCTCCAAAATGTTTTAAATTTCCTAACCTAGGGAACATATTAAGGGTAAAATTCTTCCACTCAGAATCAAAATTCAGTCTCCTCAACCAAGATATCTTCATAGAAGACAAAAAGTTTCTAACATTCAGCATCTTCAATCCACCTTCAAAGTACTGTTTTTCAACCACAGACCTTTTGATTTTGCCTTGTTTGCCATTCCACAAAAAAAATGTACAGTTCTTTTTCTAAGGATTTCAAAAAATAGTCTGGTGGGTCAGGCAAATTAATTAATAAATGAATAATTTTTTGAAAACACTAAGGTTTTAATAACAGTTATTTTTCCATAAGGAGTAATTTGTCTTTTTTTCCAAAATGCTAAGACGCGTCTGATGAAAAAAGTTTGTCATTGTAGTTTAGTTGTACAATAGTGTCAGTGTTGGGAAAAAAATAATGCCTAAGACCTTAAAAGTGCCTGGGTCCCAAACAAAATTCTTATCACGCATATATTGCATGCCAGAATTTTTTCTGCTACCTATCCAAAAAAACTTGGGTTTTGTCAAAATTTATTTTTAGACCAGAAATATGTGCAAATCTTGTAAGGGTATGCACTGCTTCAATAAATGACTTTTTTTCTGATCCATCAAGGCACAATGTTGTGTCATCAGCAAATTGGGATAGTAAATTTACTTTATTTTTAATTTTAATTCCTTTAATGTTCACATTACGGCGGATCATGAGAGACAATATTTCCGCACAGATTAAATACAAATATGGGGAGGCAGGATCCCCCTGTCTGACTCCTCTTTCTATCGAAAACCAAGGAGTGTATTGGCCGTTGACCGAGATACAGGTAGAGATTTGGTTATAAAAAAAAGTCATTATCCATTTAATAATGTCTGGGCCAAATTTAAAAAAATGTAGGCATTTTAGTAGAAAGGACCAAGACACACTGTCAAACGCCTTTTCAAAATCTACTAATAACAGCATGCCTGGAATTTTCATTTTCAGTGTACAACAGTGTATCGTAGAGCAGCCTGATATTTTCGCCGATGAAACGGCCCTTTAGAAAACCTTTTTGGCTTTCATGAATAACACTTGGTAAAACTCTCTTGAGACGGTTAGCAATACAAGCTGAAGCGATTTTATATGTAGTATTCAAAAGGGAAATGGGGCGCCAATTTTTAATAAACCGTTTAGGTTTCCCCTCTTTAGGGATACATACTATAGTTCCTTGCCGCTGTGTTACTGATTTGTCCTTTGTCAAAACTTTCGTTAATAGAACGCACAAGAAAAGAGCCAATATCAGTAAAGAAAAAAAAAAAAATTCTACGGTAAAGCCATCAGGTCCTGGACTTTTAAAAAAATTTTCATATTTTTCAAAGCACAAGCAGCTTCCTGAAATGTTATTAAGCCTTCAATAGATTCCCTCTCCTCATTGGTTAAAGCAGGAGCATCAGGGAGTTCATCAGTAATGTTAACATCGTTTACCTCTCTAAAGCAATATAAATTTTCATAAAAGCATTTTGTTTCATTGAGAATGTTTTTTTGATCTGGAATTATTGTTCCATTTTCCTTTTCGAGAAAGGGTATAGACTTGTCTAAGTAGCTGCGGTTTTCAAGATTACAGAAATATTTATTAACCTTTTCGCCCTGATGGATCCAGCGAACCTTCGAACGCATTGCCATACCTTGAATCCTGTGGTCTCTAATTTCCTGTAACTGTGTTTTTTTAAGTTTTCTAAAACTGGAATATCTTCATCATGCAAATTACGTTCAAGATTACTTATTCTTTTTTCAAGGTTGAGCTCTTGCTGGGTTTCCATCCTTTTTTTGTAAGTGCTATAAGATATTGTTTTCCCCCTAATTTCTAATAACAGGGTTTCAAAAAAAAAAAAGATCATTGATCTCAAAGGAGATATATTTTCGTTAGGAATGTTATCAATGTTGTCTAAATTATAAGGTAGTGCATATTTTTTTTTCCTCATTGATGATTCTTTTTATTTCTGAAATATATTTTTTATCTTTAAGCAAACTATTATTAAATTTCCAGAAAGGCCTATCACGTTTAAGCTGCTCTTTTTTTTTAAAAGTATAGTAACTATAGAATGATCTGATCTGTATCCTGGGTCAGTAAAAATGTTATTTGTTTCGACCAATAATTCTTCAGTAATTAGAAAATAATCAAGTCTTCCTTGTTTAAATGAATTAAATTTACGCCAAGTGTATGATCTTTTTTCAGGATACATTTCCCTAAAAGCATCAAAAAGATTGAATTTTACCATCATGTCAGTAATTTTTTTCCTGGTCCTAGGACGATTATTCACACTTGCATAGTTTCTGACATCCATTTTCATGTCCAGGGCACAATTCCAGTCACCAGTGATAATCACATGTTCATTGGCAATGCGTTCAATGTGTTCACAGACACCATCATCAAAAATTCAGGTCTATCGTTATTACTTGGCCCATACAGGTTGACTAAAGTAAGTTTTTTTTTAGAATTTCCAGCGTCATTACAATATAACAACCATGAGGATCTCTAATGACATCAAACAATTTATATTCAAAATTATTGCTAAAAAGAATGGCAACCCCGTTTTTTTTTTGTCTCAGAACCACAGAGCCAGACATTATAACCCCAACTTGCTCTTATGAAATTTCTGATTCTGTTTTCAAATGTGTCTCTTGAAGACAGTATATGTTGGCTTCCTTTTTCTAAGGAAATCAAATACATCCTTCCTCTTACTGGAGTTGTTTAAGCCATTACAGTTAAATGAGCATATTTTAAAGGAGTTATCACCTGCCATTTGGTAAGTTTTCAGAGAAGAAGGAGTCGTGTAAACAGAGTACAAAACATATCTTATTCCCACAACTTGTAGTAAAATCAAATGAAATAAGCACATTTTCTGTTTTGTCTCTCCACATACGATAAAAGAAGAAAAAACATTGCCACAGTCAATCCAGAAATCCACTGAATTAAAGACAAGCCTGTCTCCTTGAAAACTAGTATGATAAGGGCAAATTGAAAAATCCAACCTGACCCAATTTCAATGTTTACACTCTCATCCACATGCACACAATGTAAGTTAACAGTATCGGCACACACAAACGACAACAAAACAAGACAGGCACACAACATGTAGGGTTTACAATTACAAAAGGGTTTCATCTGTAGGCCCATTGCCCCACTCCACATCAACTGGCTTTAACAAACATGTTCTGCTATACACATTACAAAAAGAATACGTAAAGAAAAAGTATACAGGCCCCTTCCGCAGACGCCTAATTCGTTAGCGGCCATCATAAGCACCTATCACGTGACAAAAAACAAAAGCCCCTATGTGCTTCCAACAGTAAGACCAAAAAGACCAGCAGATCCTCGCAGCCGGGTAATTATTCAATTATCAGAGAAACAACGATCGTCATTATGTAGCATGGTAATAAATTCAAAGAACGAAAGATCCACTGGTTCCTCATCTCACTTATCACACACGGGTGCTGAATTGCCTTGACCCAAAAAACATTGACCAATGAAACAGCAGAAAAGGGTAAACATTTGTAGAATTTTGTAACAAGGGGAAGATCTCAAAATCCCTCTACACAGGAAGCGAAACTTTTAAGCACATACACAAAGAAAGGAAAACTTACTGACCTTCTGTAACAGACAACACATCATCATATCCATCAACACAATTGTCTCAGGTCGGCTAGAGACTTCACACTCCCTATCTTCCCGCTAACCGTCTTCACAAAAAATGTTCCCATTCTTTGACCAGGCTTGTTGACAGAGAGTGTTTTTTCATTCTTCACTGAACACAACAATGTGTAGGCTCTGGGTTAGGTCCTCAACTAGAGTAATCCTCGTGCCTTTTTTTAGAGTGCGTCGGGCGTACAACACATTGTCCCGAATGCGCCGCGACACGAACCTGACGATGATACCCCGTCCCAGTAGGCCTATTCCTGGAGACGCTAGAATCGTCAGACCGACGCTCCTGCTTAGTGCCCACCCGATGTACTGCCTCAATATCACCCTTTTCCACAGGAATTTTGAGTTTGTCCCTGAAAAGAGCAAGCACTTTCTCCTCGCACTGGTCGGGTGTTTCTCTGGTTCCGGACGTCTGCTCTTCTTTGATGCCGTATATACGCAAGTTGTTTCTGCGTACATACGCGGACAGATCTTCAACACGACTGTCTGCAAGTTCCGCTCGATGCTTGGCTTCGGCGATTTGCGTTTTCATCTGGTCTTCTCGCATCCTCGCGTCAGCCACTTCTTTCTTCAGTCTGTCGTTGTCCGCCTGCACCGTAAAGAGGGCTGCCTTCAACTCGTCCACCATTTGTGTCAGTTTCGAAATTTCTGCTCCATTGGCACACACATTTCATCATCAACTGTTCGTTAGTGATCCCACTTAGTTGCTGTTTAGAGGGAGACAAATCAGGGGAGAAAACAACGTGGTGGTCTCCTGAAGTTGCTGTTGAGCGTTCGTCCCCTTTGTCCGCCATCGTATCTCTCGTCTGGTAAACAAACCGAGACAGTTTCTCCTTGAATGGTGCTGGAGTGCTGGTGGCTAGAGTCTTCTGCTTTTTAGGGGTACACTTTACTTCAGTATCTTCAGTATTCTTTATCACCGAAGTGTCAGACGAGCTGGAACTAGTGTTGGATCCTGTTGCTTTACGTTGTTTTCTTTTACGAGTTCCGCCATTACCGCCACCCATAACTTTCACCATACGAGTCACACATTTTCCTTTTCACGGGGCCGTCGTTACATGAAAAAGTAATCCAAAAACTCGTGTGGAGCTAGGCAACAGGTGCTCGGTCAACTTTGCAGCATTTTGAAGCTTGATCGGATATTAATTAACACAAAAGTTATATAGCTCTTCTCCCTCTCATATGGGTTTTCTCCCTCTCATATGGATTTTCTCCCTTTCATATGGGTTTTCCCTCTCTCATATGGGTTTTCTCCCTCTCATATGGGTTTTCTCCCTCTCATACGGATTTTCTCCCTCTCATATGGGTTTTCCCTCTCTCATATGGGTTTTCTCTCCCTCAATATATGGGTTTTCCCTCTCTCATATGGGTTTTCTCCCTCCCATATGGATTTTCTTCCTCTCATATGGGTTTTCCCTCTCTCATACGGGTTTTCTCCCTCTCAAATGGGTTTTTCTCCCTCTCATATGGGTTTTCCCTCTCTCATATGGATTTTCTCCCTCTCATACGGGTTTTCCCTCTCTCATATGGGTTTTCTCCCTCTCATATGGGTTTTCTCCTTCTCATACGGGTTTTCTCCCTCTCATACGGGTTTTCCCTCTCTCATTTGGGTTTTCTCCCTCTCATATGGGTTTTCTCCCTCTCATATGGGTTTTCTCCCTCTCATATGGGTTTTCTCTCTCTCTCATATGGGTTTTCTCACTCTCATACGTGTTTTCTCCCTCTCATACGTGTTTTCTCCCTCTCACACATGGGTTTTCTCCTTCTCATATGGGTTTTCTCTTACTCTCATATGGGTTTTCTCCCTCTCACATGGGTTTTCTCCTTCTCATATGGGTTTTCTCTTTCTCATATGGGTTTTCTCACTCTCATATGGGTTTTCTCACTCTCTCTGACTCTCTTTCTGCTCTAGAAGCCATGGTAACTTAACCACTCGGGATCTCCTGAACCTTTTCAACTTTCCACTGTTGAAATCTGATGGCTACAACAGTGTTCTCACTTTGGTACCTGGTCACGTTGGCATTTGATGCAAAGTGATGGTTGATCATCTTTCACAGGACAGTAAACATTCTCTGTCAACTGATATTTCAATGTTATGTACATTGTGTGACCAGATTACTTTAACCCAGTTTTACAACTGAGGAGAGGAGAGAGGGGGTATCCGAGGTGCAATTTGTTTTCCTTTCATCCTGGGCACCTGTTATGCTATGGGAGGTAAGCACAATGGTTCTGTCCATGAGCTTAAAAATCATGGTGTTCAAACTCACTTCTACATGTTTTGTCTACTGGCTTCAACTTATGTCAAACAGATTGTTACACACACACACACACACACACACACACACACACACACACGCACCTGCACACACATTCTCTCTCTCTCTCTCTCTCACACACACGCGCACACACACACACACACACACACACACACACACACACACACACACACACACATTCTCTCTCTCTCTCTCTCTCACACACAGGCACACACACACACACACACACACACACACACACACACACACACACACACACACACACACACACACACCCCATGGCCTACCTTCATCACATTAAACAGACTCTCCTGACCAAAACCATCCTTCTCTTTGAAAAAGTCATGGTCAGGAAAGGTCCGAGCAATATCACGTCGGATGAGCTTTTCGCACGGAGACGTCTTCTTCATGTACTCCTGGTACAGTTGTTTGGCAGGCGAATCGTGCACACCTAGCAACAGTTGCCATGCTATTCCTCGGAACTCGTGGGGTATGCCTTTTCTCACCAACTCCTGTGAACAGATGACATGTTCTCCACTGTCCTCAAATCTTACTCTGTGTGCATGAATGGGGCTTACATGCGGTCAAGACAGTGTGTGTGTGTGTGTGTGTGTGTGTGCCTGTGTGTGTGTATGCGTGTGTGTGTGTGAGTACAATCACTTATATCTCAAAGTTAGTTTTTCAGCAGCATCCTCACATGGTTATTTAACTGGAGTAAAATGTTTCATTTGCATGTTAGGTTTGCGTATTTGACATGGAACCTGTTCTACTTGAAAATCATGCACCCATACCACTGCTCATGTTAGATCTGGACCTCACTCCCTTAGAGCCCTGCGAACTCAACTACCTGACCCACCTGAAACACATTCCTAGCACCATCTCTCTCTCTTTGTCTCTTTCTCAAGTGAGCATGCGCACACTCGTTCACGTGCGTGCACACACACACCACACTCATGCATACAAACACTCTCACAACAACAACAAACAACAAAAAATTCTTCCTTCTCCTTTGTATGTCTCGCTCTCACACACACACACACACACACACACACACACACACACACACACACACACGCACACACATACACACACACAAACGCACACACATACACACACACACTACATATATTCACAACCTAAAAACTTGATAAATCTAATTTTTTAATACACTTAATGAACATTCTAATTTTAGGAAAATATGCTAAGTTTATATCTGCCTCCTCGACACTAAATCCCTTAAGTTATTAAGCAAAACTAGAATGTTTTCTCACAACAACCTTCTGCACTGTTTCTAACACTTCAACAATTCCATTTTTCATAAATCTACTTGTGAAATGCTGATTGTTTTGTTCTTAAAAAGGGGAGTTTATCTCATGCTCCCTGTTGGGCTTAATATCCTTACCAACCACGTCAAATTCTCGCCAGCTATGCAGGTGCAATGCTCCGTTTGTAACTAACACAGCAACCAAACACTCGGCACACTGTCCTCTGTCTCTAACAAACCCCATGAAACTGTTTTCATTTCCTTCTCATCCTTGTTCTATTTTACCCCCTGGACCACAGCAGACCTGGCAAAACAACAAGTTTGACATGGCTAAGTTCAGTCAGCCCAACAAGGAGCACGAGAACAACTTGCCA
>JADBJO010003463.1:5000-95000 GCA_016801955.1 Conus betulinus | reverse complement strand
AATAGACACACATGGCCTTTAGGAGCCTTGTAAGACAAAGCATGATTCAATTCTTAGGGAAAAGTACTGTACCTCTTTGATCCATACAATGCAACAAAGGATACGCAGGAGCTGACTTCTACAGGGCCCAAGGAACCCACGCAATATAACTGATTACAAATGTTTTTTATTAAAATGAAGTCTGATTGCTGGTATGCATGTGAACGGAGAACAGGCACTTTCGAGTATTGATGTAAGAGATCAAAGAACTCCCCACTTCCCCTGATGCAATATGACATTCTGGCAGCAAGCATCATGTGCAAACCATTGGCTGTCACATCAAAAATACAATGTGCACAATCATGTGAAAGCCAGTCCCACACCCAGCAGAGCCAGAATAAACCAGAAGCCTGCTCTGCCCTCACCCACCTTCCTCGTCATTGGACAGCTGGTTGCTGAACTGACTGTTGGAGGAGGCCGTGGACACCAAGGAAGTCCCCGACCCTTTGCGGGAGTGACCTGGCGTGTGGGGAGACACCGCCACCACCAGGGAGGGGCACGACTTCTCATCCATCTCCAGCATTCTGTCGATTCAACAATTAACACCTCATACACTTCTATCCCAAATCACTAATGATACACTTTCAGCTGTTCATCAATCTTTTTTTTTAACGGAAATAAATCAGTTTTAACCATAATTTCAACTACACAACTGGCTCTATTTTGTTTACAATTGCTGTTTGAAATCTGTTCATTTACTGTCAGCCCTCAGTAGTCCTTGACATAGCAACCGGCTGTGTAACTTTCCCAGCCTTGACATAGCAACGAGCTGTGTAACTTTCCAGCCTTGACATAGCAACCGGCTGTGTAACTTTCCCAGCCTTGACATAGCAACCGGCTGTGTAACTTTCCCAGCCTTGACATAGCAACCGGCTGTGTAACTTTCCCAGCCTTGACATAGCAACCGGCTGTGTAACTTTCCCAGCCTTGACATAGCAACCGGCTGTGTAACTTTCCCAGCCTTGACATAGCAACCAGCTGTGTAACTTTCCCAGCCTGGCATGTAGTGGCTGAACTGTTTGAAAATCAGGGCTTCACGACTGTCTTTTCTGGATCAGCACTGGACAAAAACAACAGTGAAACATCATTTTCCTGTCGCACATTGAATTTTCACTGATCAGCACAGGACAAACAAGCAGTGAATCATCATTTTTCTGTCGCACATTGAATTTTCACTGATCAGCACAGGACAAACAAGCAGTGAATCATAATTTTCCTGTCGCACATGACATTTTCAGTGGGTTACAGTGATTCAGTGACGCATGGTTCCTTGACAAATGGAAACTAAACAGATGTTTCATCACACCATCTATACTCCTGTCTTGTTTGGACAGCTCATCACAAATGTCACCAATGAAAATAAAACTGTATGGTATTATAATGTTGTTGTTTTTCTGCAACAGTGTAAATTTAAGTGGCTTTTGAACTTCTAGCTTAAGAGTCATTTGCTAAGATTTTTCATTTTGATTTCTTTCAGCACTTGCTTCATGGTAAGGTTACTTCATTTGCTTATTGTGCTGAAAGAAAAACCTGCAGGAAAAAAAAAATTCACCTAATTCTATGAAATTTGAACTTTTCTCAACAGTCATAATAATACCTCTCAAGTAAGTTCCAAGGCTTTTGATTTTTTGCCCTTTAAATCAGAAAAAAAAATAAATTATGTGACTTACACTGAAATAGAATTCAACATACACTTCATTGAGCAACATTTCTTATCATAATCACTCCCCCACTCCCAATTCTCCATCCCAATTCTCATCAACCTTTGCAACATCCAAAGCTTGTAAGATTCATCACAACTGAAAAATTAATTTTGAAATAAAATGGACGCTGAAAATAAAGAACTACTCAGCATAAATACAGTGATGTTTCCTCCTTCTGCTATAAAACCATCCATCCATCGTCTTGCTGGGTTGTTTCTATCAGCGATTAACACCTCCAATTTTGTCTTCAACTTCTCCCTAGCTTCTCTACTTTCTGACATCATCATTATACACATAACTTACAAAAGTACAATCAAAAATTCAAAGTGCTGCCTTAATTCTTTGTAATGAGTGAAACAAACAAAAAAAAAGATCTCTACCTCAAAGAAAAAGAGGGGAAAGTTTAAATTCAAGGAAAAGTACATAATCAACGACACACGACCTTAATGAGCACAAAAAGGCGTGATTTTCTTTTTTCAAAGACAAGATTCTCATCTTCATGCCTCCTTCCCAACAGTTTCTGATTAATGTTGTCTTTACTACTCAAATAAAACACAACTTACAAAACTTACACACACGCATGCACGCACGCACGAGCACACGCACGCATGCAAGCACGCACACACACACACACACACACACACACACACACACACACAAACACACACACACACACATTCACATACACATTCCAGAGCTTACACACACACACACACACACACACACACACACACACACACACACACACACACACACAAACACACACACACACACACACACACACATTCACACACATTCCAGAGCTTCCCATTCAGTGTCTTTGAGTGTTACACATGAAATGACATACCAACCCATTTCAGACTGAAGGTAGAAGCACCAACAAAAATGTTTGCATACATACACTGACACACATTACATCAATGTGATGTGCATCTGTTTTGACAGTTCATGTGAGAGCTTGAGACTCTGCCCAGATAATGTCATGTTTGAAATGCATCCTCCTTACTTGAATACAACAGAGCCTGTTTTCTCGCAAGTTTTTCTATGCATTCCTTACAGGTTTTAAGTGAAGCTGAAGTGAAGTCACTCTCACACACATACACACACACAAAAATATGACAAAGCAAGTTATCGATTTCAATTTCATAAAACAAGATTTTTCATCAGACAATGACACAGCCATTGAATTACCCTCTACCACTGCATCAAGCTGTTTTAAAACGTACATGTGAGGATTAAAATTATCTTGGCTAGAGGATTTTGCTTGGCTAGGAAAACAAAACACAGGTTGATCTGTGCCGACTGCTGAGTGGCTGATTGCTAAGTGAGCTGTTGAATATGAAAGAAAGAATGCTTTCATCACCAAAATCTTCAAACTACAAACATTCAGCAGCAGTGTGTTTAACTCTCACCAGTGTAATGTTTTAGCAGTTTACCTGAATGTAACATCAGTACATAATTCTTGAATGAACAGAACACAAACATGAGATAGTAAGCACACACCGTAATACATCATTTTAAAGAAAAATGAATGCAGATTCACACAAAATAGATAAGGCGCATCACTGAACAATTTACTCTTTTGCAAATCTTAAATATTGTGGAAGATGAGCATCATTTTTTTCATTAAATAAAAAAAAAAAATTAAAGAAGAAAATTTCTTATATTTTATGAAAAATGTTTCTTTAATACTTTAAAGCTGAACGTTAAGATGTCAATTATCCCAACCAGTCCATTTTAGGTAAACTAGCTGACATTTTTCAAGCTAAAACTACTGTATGAAATAGACTGGAACTCAAGAATTCATGTACATACACAAACACAGATGGAGGAGAAAAAGGAAAAAAAAAACATGATGACAAACATTTCCGATGAACAGTCACACAGAAGGTCAGCAAGAAAAGATTCAAGAAAAGTGTGCATTACAGGAGTTTTCAACTGAAACAGGTTTGAGGATTTTCATTTCTTTTTGGTTTACCTTAGTGCACAATGTTTTAAAACTGGAAAAAAAAAAAAAAAATATGTAAACACATGCATAGCGTGACCACATGTACTCTCATACACACACACACACACACACACACATACACACACAAGCGCATGCATGCACGCACACTCATGCACGCACGCACGCACATGCACACACACACACACACACAAACATACAGTGACACACACACACACACACACACACACACACACACACACACACTTAAACCTGTTGGCCTCCTCCAGTTTAGCCAAGAGCTCTTGCTGCTCAGGATGAATCTGATCCCCTTCCCTGTCCTCCCCATGCTCCCCCTCTCTCCTCCCCTCCACTGTCACTGATGTCCATGACCCTGGTGCGGTGACCTCTACCACGCTGTGTTCTTGCAACTGTGACCCTGTCTCACACTGCAAGTCTAACCTTGACCCACCAGCCTCATGATCCACGGCTGCCATCAAGAAACCCACATCCTGCACAAAGACAGACAGAAAAAAAGAACTGCATCAATATGAAACATCTGAAAAGAGAGAGGGTACCGGTTAGTAACCGCCAAGGACACGGACAAACAGAGTACAGGACTAGACACAATGCATTTTGACTTCTTGGGTCTTCTTCTGGTTAGGACAGTGACAAAAGAACAAGAAACCATTTAACTGCTTCTCCTGTTCATCTTGCAATCAAAAAATCATTAACAATCGGTAATTAAACCCTCTTTTTTCAAATTTTGCTTCATTTTCTGCCCTCAGTCACTCCCTTTTGAAACTTTGCATGAATACGATTTGGCACAATTCTGAACAAGTAACTCTGATGGGTCTCCAATACAATCTTTACAAACTGTTTACTCAATCGCATGCTCTTTTCAGCCAACTCAAATTTGGACACAGTGGAACTGGGAAAAGTAAACAGTCTAACAGAGAATTTCATGTAAACTAACAATTTAATAAATAACCCCTCTTTTTCCATCCAAGACTGTCAGACAGATCAGAGAGCAGTAGGTTTATGGATGGGAGGAAGGGGTGAGAGTTACGAATACTGTTTTGTGTGTGAATATACTTCAGCTTACATGAGGGGAATGGGAATAGTCACAAAGACAGGAGGAGAGGGACAGGGTGAACAGTATGGAGAGGGTTTCATTTGGGAAAGAGGGATTGTAAGGCAGAGAGATCAATAGATCAGAGACAGATGAAAGAGAGATTATACGGTATCTTCAAGTTCTTTGCTCTCCTTGTTGCTCTCAACTGTTTTTTGTTCTGCCTGACTTGTTTCAAGTACTTTCAAGAAAAAAAACGAATCTACTCACTGTGACGATAGTGTGTTGTTTTACCTTGGGAAAGCCTATCTAATAAAAACAAAAAAGCAAAACAAAACAAAACTGTTGTTCCTCCTCAACCACATCTAGCTGGAATTCTTTCGGTTGCTTCTGTTCCACAGCCTTTAGGTTTGACCCTCTTCTATAAAAACAACATCATCACTTTTCATTTGACAAACCTGCACAATACTTTAACCATAAGAGTAAGAACACAACCCTTGTCTGAATGTTGGGAACAATGATTTGAATGGAGGACCAGCTTTTCAACGTTATGTGGGATAAATATTACAAGTCACACTGTAGCATGACTGAAATTCTTCCTTACTTAGGTTTCATACAAATTTCAAACCTTATTGTAGAAACAGCCTGGCTACTATTTGCCTTTATCTTACCTTACCCTCTGAATGCTAGCCTGCAAGTATATTTATGTTGGTGTACAGATTTGAACATTTGTATACATACATTTGACTGTCAGTTACTGACATCAGTGTATGTGTGTGTACGTGTTGTGTGCGTGTGTGTATGTGTTGTGTGCATGCATGTGTGTGCGCACAAGTGCATGCGCATGCATATTGCAAGAATCATTCATACGAACAGATAACGTGTGTGTGTGTGTGTGTGTGTGTGTGTGTGTGTGTGTGTGTGTGTGTGTGTGTGTGTGTGTGTGCACGTGCATGCGTGTGCATGTGTTTGTGTACAAGTGCATGTTCATGCAAGAATCATTCATACCACACAGATATAAAAGTAGTATATTTACACACTTTGAACACTGATGCTGACATGCAAAAATGTGCCTTTTTCATGTTTGTTTCCATTTCACAACAGTTGACAGCATCAATGAAAGACTCAGAACTACCATTATCATTAGATATTTATTTCATTTGGCTTGCACTTCCTCTGTAATGTCACTAAGCTATTTGAAGTAAAGACGTAACATCTATGCACCGAGAGTTAAATCTGCAAAAAACACTGTATTACTGCCAAAATCCATTGACAGTCTTTCAAAACTAGAAGAGTGACTCTAAAATCACATGGTATTGGTAGTATCTGGCCTCTCTAAGTGTATGAGCATTTTTTTCCAAAACGCTGTGGGTTACAAACTGTCCAGAAAATTCAGGAAGAATCCTGGTTGGCTACTTGCCATGTCTTCCTTTCTCACCTATTCACTCAGGTTCCACCAGACTGGAATAAGCCAGTTTTTCTGCCTGTAAATCTATGCCTTGAACCAGGAAAAAAAAAAAAAAAGCTCCAGTGTCTCGTAGCAGCTGGCAAACATATGCCTCTTTAGCAGTAGAGAATCTGTCTCTCAGGCAAACTCAATAAAGAAAGAGATCCCCCCTCAAGCGCCCAGAGTTGTGAAACACGGTCATGCTCGGCTGGGTTCATTCAAACCAAGTGCGCACATGAAACACTGCTACTCTTTTCTCCCACACTTCTCCCTGCCACCCTCCCCAAACACTCAGCTGCAATCACTCAGCTGTATGAAATTTTGGACCTCTTGGTGAAATATGCGAAAAGTTTTCAGCATTCATCTTTCTTGTAATCTCATGCTTTTCCATACGGATGATGTCCAAAAACCAGTATGTTATTTAACTTGATAATAGTACATGACAAACATCAGATTTACACTTGTAAATGGCAAGAAGTTTTCACATGAATTCAAAATTGAATCAACAAGAAGTTACACAGAATTACATGATGCAAAATTAATGGTAATACTGTCAAATTCAAGTGGATAACATTTCTGTAAGTCAGTGTACTTTGGCAATGATTAAAATTAAATCCACTCTTTATATTATTGCTATAGGTACATTGTAAAAATGACAATGCTACTGTTAATGAACCATTTTCTTGCTTGTTTTTTAACCACTTTTTTTTTTTTTTTTTTTTGGGGGGGGGGGGGGGTCCAACAGAGAGAGTTTTTTTTTTTTCTCCCCTTTTGTTTGTTGTTGTTGTTGTTGATGTTTTCATCCATAATTTGTAGTCTTGTTACTCTGTTGTTATTTCTATTTCTATTTTCTTTGTCATTCAAAGTTACATATCAAAGAAATTTTGAAAACAAATAAACAAACAAACATAAATTCCAAAATGAAGACATAAATTCACTTCTACTGTTCACTGATTAAATGAACAACTCAAAATAAAAAAAAATAGAACATAGTCCTTGCAACAGAATATGGACTAGGCCTACACCTCACTCGACTGAAACTCATGGTCCTCACTTGGTCCAGCAGATGACCAATTCAAGATGGCAACAGGTGTAGGTGTCCTCTTTATCAGCATGCCCAGTCCTCAATTAGCCACAGATGCACTGGCTCTAAACACAACTGCAGTAGAATGTGTCCACTGTCATGACCTCCTGCTGTTAGGAGAGTTCAGTCACTAGTCTAGTGCTGACCACCAGCAGAACATCAGCTTCACTCACTGAAGTCATTGTGCACTGTCTTGGCAATGATCTTACTCTGGCCTTACATTCCAAGCAGTTGAAATGTGAAAAACATGCACAATACCTTGTACTGGCTGCTTGATGATTGATACAACAATTCTTTTTTTTTTTTTTTTTTTTTTTTTTTTTTTTTTTTTTTTGTCTTTTTTTTTAAATATTTTTTTTGCTGGTACTGTGCACCTGTAGTTTCAGCAGGCAAAAACAAACATGTCAAAAACTTTCGTGATTCAACATTCAGGTCATAGAACTTTGTCAATGTCATGTGTTTTAATTCTGCGCGCTTGCATGCACACACAGACACACATCCACGAAAGCATGGACATGTATAATGCGCTACCGCGCTACACACACACACACACACACACACACACACACACACACACTCTCTCTCTCTCTCTCTCTCTGAGACTGACAGATATGTTTTCACGCATGAATACACCTAGCTGCTGCTTAACATATGCAAAACAAAGACAACAAAACAGTCTAGCACATCCAGGCATAAAAACAGACAAGTCAATATTGGCTTAACAACAAAGGTATGGCTGCAGGGTACATGCACACATACACAGGCCCTCACACAAACCGGAGGTTCAACGCTTAACACCACTAATGGATGCTCCCACTCATTTTAGTGGCTCAGTGAAGTTGTGAACGGCAATACACTGTATATATTAGAATCAAGGGTTTTTGTTTGTTTTTTTTTTGTTCACTACTTTCAGGCTTTGTTGTTGGCATTGTTTTGTTGTTACCTTTTACTATGTTCTGCATTTGTTGTTTCAATCGATCACCTATTACACTT
The DNA here is from genome assembly GCA_016801955.1 of Conus betulinus. Taxonomy (NCBI): domain Eukaryota; kingdom Metazoa; phylum Mollusca; class Gastropoda; order Neogastropoda; family Conidae; genus Conus; species Conus betulinus. Next base: position 86,717 of record JADBJO010003463.1, on the reverse strand, counting down.
TAAATATGTGTACAGTGTGTGTGTGTGTGTGTGTGTGTGTGTGTGTGTGTGTGTGTGTGCGTGCGTTTCTGCATTGGAGTCTCTCTCCCTTAGTATTCGTCATCACCGACGAAATGAAAACATTTTGGCTTTCACTTTGAGACACCCCACTTTCGGGTATTATAAGACTTCATATTCAGTTTCATCCGTTCAAACCAAGTCATCACAGCTGACAACTGTTGCAGTCTACTGATTCACTCAACGGAAAACTTTGTGTGATGCCCTCATACCAAGCTTTGTACTCTCAACGACTTTTAACTATTTCAATATTTGAGTCGAGTTGAGACTCCACTTGGCCGACTCTCAAAAACAAAAATTGCAGACGATAAATTTCACTAAAGTTAGGAAAACGCATTATTTTCAGCAAATAGCTCTGACATGAACTTTTTAAATTCTGAATACGATGGGAAAAAAGAAGACAGAGACTGCTATATCCCGTCGAATCACAGATGCCAAGATTACCTGAGGCTGAAGGTGAGATCTTCCATTCGTCCGCTTACTTTTGGATCAATCTCTCTCTCGACATGTTAATCATTTCCTCCCACTCGGGAAATACAAATGTTGAATCGGTAAGTTCAAACTTTTTAGCATTTGACCCATGTATATACTCACATTAAAATATATTTTGCAAAACTCTTTTTTTAGTTTCATTATTCGTGTTTCTTGTGACCGGGGGATTTTTTTTAAAATAGAACTTTTTCTTTTCTAATTTGTACTCATGATACTTGACACTATACGCACAGTTTCCGTTTAACTCAGTTTACAAACAGCTTTCATCTGCATTTGTGAAAAACGAAAATGACTGGATGCGCCAAAGTAACCCGATCTAACGCGTAACGACCTGTAATGAGCCATAAGAACCTAAATGGCACACTGTTAACAGCACGAATGGGAGGATATCCGCTCTAAATGTCACAACACGCTTTAGTTTTACTCTGCCACGGGTACTAGGGAGGATGGATGTACTGTAAGCATACATTCATTCTGCAATATTTCCAAGAGAAGGGAGGGGGGGGGGGGGGGGGGGGGGTATGGAGGTAGGGTACGGTACGTGTGTGTTATCCGTAACAATAATTGTGATGTGAATGATAGGATTATGCATTTGTATGAGCATACACTAGAGAGAAAAATAGTTTTTATATAAATTCATAACTTGTCGAGGACAATGTGTGGTCGTAAATGTTTTTTTTTGCTTTTGTTTTTTTGTTTTTTGCTTTTTGTCCGTCGAGACGACAAAGACCATCTTATCATCCTGGGATGAGTTGGTAGATGGCTGGTCAGGCCGATCTGCACCCGGAAAGACCTATCACAGTATGGACAGGGGATGGTGGCGGTGGCTGGAGATCTGTTGACACTGGTCTTCCTGATCAGCCTGTGCTGCTGCTCAGCTGCAGCAGTTCTGTTGCCTTCACAGGTCTCTGCACATCTTTGCGGACAACTGATCGCCACCCGTCTCTGTCCTGGGCAGTCTGCTCACATGTTATGTGGCTGATGTTGAAGGTCTTCAGGGAAGATTTGAGGTTGTCTTTGAAACGTTTTTTTTTTTTTTTCTGGCCTCCATGAGAGCGTTTTCCTTGTTTTACTTTCCCAAACAATAGTTTCTTTGGCAGCCGATGGTCTGGCATGCGAACTACATGACCTGCCCAGCGAAGCTGTGACTGCATCAGGATGGTGAAGATGCTAGGTAGGCCAGCACAAGTGAGGACTTCAGTGTCCGGAATCTTATCTTGCCATTTAATGCCTATGAGTCTTCTGTGGTAGGTACTAGGTGGTGTTGAATGGGTTCAGTTTCCTGGCGTGACGCTGGTAAACCGTCCATGTTTCACAGCCATAGAGCAGTGTGGTGAGAACTATGGCCCGATACACCTTGATCTTGGTCTCTATGGTGATGACTCTCCTGTTCCATACGTTCTTGTGTGGAGTCTGCCAAAACCAGCACTAGCTTTGGCGAGCCGGGCATTCGCCTCATCGTCGATGACAACGTTTCTGGACAGAGTGCTGCCTAGGTAGGTGAACTTACCCACCACGTTCAGTTGCTGTCCAGAATCTTATCTTGCCAATTAACACCCATAAGCCTTCTGAGGCAGGTGATGTGTGGAAATGTTCAGTTTCCTGGCGTGACGCTGGTGATCCGTAATATACACAAAAGTATGTTGTGGTGCTCACTTTCGTGAAGTAAGAAGTTTGTTGTGGTGCTCATTGTGGTCAAAGAAGAAGTTCATTGTGGAGCTCTCTTTGGTAAAACAGGAAGATAGAGGACAATGTGTGGTCGTAAATGTACTCACTCGTGCAAGGACAGAAGCACTGGATGAGACCTGAACACGCCTAAACTAAATGAATCTTTAAAAATGATATATAAGGCTCCACCGAATAACGTAGACAAACGAATTACAAGACAAAACACGACGCGTTTCGACCCCTTGGGACTTCTTCAGGCAGATACACAACACTAGGGACAACGAACGAGCAACCACTTCATACATCATCTGCAGGCAAACGCCAGTATGTAAAAGTTCTGTGCTCTCTCAAGGCATTTAACTAAACAATGATCAGTTTGTGTCTTGTTTATGTGTTGATGCTCTGTCGCTGTCTGATCAAAATCCGATGCAGTACCTAGCATAGACTTTTGTGAAAAAAAAAAAAGAGAAAAAGTAAAAATGACCTCTCTCTCTCTCTCTCTCTCTCTCTCTCTCTCTCTCTCTCTCTCGTGCGTACTATGCTACCGATGCATTGTAGCTACTTAATTAAAAACCATAACTATCGGTAGTATACCGATATTGAAAAAAAAAGTTTTGAAAACATCTCTCTCTCTCTCTCTCTCTCTCTCTCTCTTCTTTCATAATCAATAGGAAGGTAGCTTTTTACATGCGTGCATGCATGTGCGCGCGCGCATGTGTGTGTGTGTGTGTGTGTGTGTGTGTGTGTGTGTGTGTGTGTGTGTGTGTGTGTGTGTGTGTGTTTTCCTTTTTTCTTCTTTTTGTAAGCTATTCATTTATTCTTGATGGTTGTTTCAACGGCTTTTTTTTTTTTTTTTTTTTTTTTTTTTTAGTTTATCTGTACGTCAGTGTTGATGGAGAAACAACTCATCCATGTTTTCATGTATTTTTAAAAGATACGTAAGTTTGTTTTTTTTTATGATTTAGTAGCAAGTCATGCTTAATTAGTTGCTAGCGACTCCTAGTCCCACAGCGGGGCAAGGCTGGATGAAAAAGAAAATCATACATTTATTTATCAGTTACCGTTGGAAATAAAGATCACCAATCATTTCATCAATCAATCCCTAAATCATAAAAAGTACGAAGCTTCTTACCCCTCCACTGCTTAGCAGATGTGGTGTAGAGTATTTGGACTTGTCTGCACACAGTGACAACTCTTTCGTGAAACCATTATGTGATGGTGGTGGAAGGTTAAGGTGCGTACAGGCGAAGACAGGCAGACAGTATTGGACTAGGAGCAAAGGGACAGCAGCTGGTCGAGAGACGATCAGGAAGGCAGGAGGGGGTTAGGGTTGACTTTTTTGTTTTGTTTTGTTTTGTTTTTTGTTTTTTAGCATAAATCTGAACTCGATTTCATAACCTTCAAATCTGAACTCGATAATCTTCCAGTCTGAACTCGATTTTCATCATCTTCAATCTGAACTCGATTTTCATCATCTTCAATCTGAGCTCGGATTACGCAGACCCTCAATCTGAACTCGATTATACATACCCTACACACACCTTCATCATCATCATCATCATCATCATCATTATAATCCATTTGGACGGCCCCAATCAACTGGTTGATTACCATGCCGTACTATGGAGGTTGTGCCGAGATGGAAAGCCAATGTAGGAAGATAAAAACCTACGACAGTGGAGAAACATAAAAACTGGAGGAGTCCTACTCTGTGTGGATTTAATCAGCAGACTACTGTAATTTTCCGCTCTTCATCTGGAAACGAGTTCGAGACTAGCTGATCCTGGTTCGCCCTAATAGTGAAACAGGCCCAAAAATAACTTAAAAAAAAAAAAATCACAATTTTACTAAGGAAAGAATGGGATGGGGTGGCAACCTAATCCTACCTTCCTCTCCTCCACAGGGCCATGGGGGCCTCTTTTATAGTCTTGAGTTTGTTTAGAGGATCCCCATGGTCACACATAGAATGCTAACTGTCACTTGACAACTGTAACCGTTTCCATTGGAGCACATCAAATCACCACCACAACAACCCTTGATTAGATCTAGACGAGGACACATGTGTTCTAGAACGTGACGTCATTAACCCAAACCAAATGATAAAACGACAAACTTAAACTTTTACAAAAACATCGTTACAACTCCCAAAAGTACAGAAAATAAACTTACTTGAAATTCCGAACGATCGTTAAAAAAAAAAAAAAAAAAAAAAACATAATTTTTAATTAGGTAAGGGTAACAACTCCCGTGACTTGGCAACAAAGAAAACAAACAGATCTGCAATCACACAACACATCGTTGTGTCCGTTATATTTTTTCCGGCACATGTAGTGTCGCACCACTACACACAGACGAACATAATTTCAAAGAGAGGTGACTGAAGGCGGAAATAATGCTAATTTTCAAAGAGAGGATGCTGTTTCCACAAGACAAGACAGACAGATTACAGGACTGTATTGTATTTGTCTGTATTGTCTTTCGGAAATAATGTCCTCTCTTAGAAAAAAAAAAGAAAAAGAAAAGAGAGAGAAAAAAAAACATAGACGAAAAGAAGAGAAGCCTCCTCTATGTCTGTAATGAAAATGAAACTACAAACCGCTTTTATTATATAGTCCTCACATTGTGGCAGGACCTATTTTCACACGCTTGCACGCACACACGCACGCATGCACACACACACACACACACACACACACACACACACACTCGTACGAATCATTCTCAAGAGATAGGCTTCCAAGATTTTTGCGTATAAACATGACCCGGTGTGTCCGATATCCGTTCCAGATATTTATCTTTGCGGCATCTCTTCCGGTGTGCAAATGGCGACGTGCCGGTGAGAAGTTGCTCTTCAGAAAATTATCAGGTATTGCAGTTTTATAATAAAGCTTTGTTTTCTTGATGCTCGTTTGATAGTATTAGTGATTTGTTGAACCGATGTTAGTCATCTTTACCGTTATAGATTCTGAGGATAATTCTGGTAAGTGACGGCAGCTGATCAACTAGGCTAGTCTGACTCGGAGCCTCTCACTCTCGGCCAGACTGATATTCTTATCTCGACGTGAATGTCTGGTTCAGTGGTTAACTCGTCTAGCGCTCAGGTCAAGACCCGGATCGGTTAAATCCTAGATCAGAGGCGTGATTTTCAAATCCAAATTTCGCACTCTTTTAGCTTTGAGGCACTGGTCAAAACGTCTGATGCTATTACATGCGTGAAAAAACAAGCATTAAATCTAAAAATAAACGCTGCCATTTGATTAAGCATTAGAAACAGGAAGAAAAAAAAAAGTTGCAGACAATGTTCCAAGCGGACATATGAAAACAAAGTTATGATTCTATAAATGTTTGAATTATGGCCCTTAGAATACTGATTAAAATGCACTCTAGGTGTGCAAGTGCAAAACAATCACATATATATTCATAGCCTTCTGCTATCCATTCCTTCACCTTCACTGTCACTGTTTTGTCTGTCACTGTCTCACTTTCTCTCAGGTTCTTTTTTTTTCTGTCATTAATGCAGCATATCAGAAATTGTCATTGAAATATTATTTCTTCAGAATTCTGCACGTTGCAAAAGGCAGAAGTATACAGTCTAAACGTGTACATCATACTCCAGAATTGCAAGATGACCGGAATTTTTATTCGAAAAGAAGGGCACTGACCACCCTCAATTATATCGGCCAAGAGGAATCCAGGGGATGCATGCTCTTTAACATAATGTATCTGTAGATACACTTTGACCCCTTAAATGTTTATACTGGACCCAAAATAATATATATATATATATATATATATATATATATATATATATATATATATATATATAATTCAGAGATGTTGGAGAACTGCAAAACTTTGGAACAAAAATTGCAAAACAAAATTTCCTTAGTGGGAACTGCATCTTGACACATCAACTATTTATCATTCATTGGACCTGGTGAACCTACATAAACAGATAGGAGCTTTAGTACAGCAGCCAAATCCACCTGGTCTAAGATGTGTTAGACAAAAAACTGATTGACTTCAATCTTTAGATGTGTAGGCTTCGTTACTTATAGTCTTTGTACATTGAAGCTGTGAGAACTGTGCAAAAAGAAAAAGAAGAAGTAAAAAAAGAGAACACACAAAAAGAAAACCCAGATCATAATGCAAAAATTTGGGATCTTTTAAAGCCTTGCACAAAAATGAACAAATAGGGCTGGCACCACAGCTGATAGTTGAATAGCAGTGATGATTTTGACATCAGAAATGTTTGTGAGTAAGGTTTGAACAGGATGTGACGCACTTAAATCAGAACTGTTATTGAAGTATCTTTGACTTTGACATTTGCTTTTCAGTTTGTGAGATAGAGACATCACTGTTGTGTCCTGCTGATAATGTTTTATTAATTTTCAAAGTATTCTCACATGTCATATATTGGCAAAGTGGTATCCTTCATTTACTGATAAATTTCTGTCACATTTGAGTTTGTCTGGGGTATTATTATGTTATGAAAAGTAATTGTTTCAATGTGTGGTATTACAGTGTTATTTTATTTATACATGTATTAATCATAGTTTTGTTAATCACGTGCATGGGTGAAACTTAGTTATTTTGGGTATTTAATATAAACGATGATTTTTTTTTTCAGGATGCCCAGTCTTAAAGCTGCAATTGGAGTATTAAGTGCTCTGCCTCTCCCTGTTCATGGATGAACATCAGACAGAATGATAAAGTGCCGCATGTGTCTCACCTCCCTATCTCTGAATGAATTGTCAGGGAAGGCATTGAAGTGGCATGGAAGATTTCACATACATACATACAAACACACACACACACACACACACACACACACACACACACACACACACACACTTTGACTGTCTGTCTGTCTGTCTTTCTCTCTCTCTCTCTCTCTCTCTCTCTCTCTCTAAATTAAGTTGAAATCGTTTCAGGTCAATGGGTTAAACAAAAGATTTCAAATCTTGAAATTTACAGGAAAGGCTATGTATGTATTAGACTTTTGATTCTTTTCATAGATTTTTTTTTCTACAAGCAAGCACCCTTTTTCTGACGCTGTGACAGTGTTAAAATGAACATTTCAATGATGTTAATAACCATTAGATCAGAGATCTGATCTAGGATTGCACATGATGTACTATTTTGATTTTTAAAAAAGTTTCACCCATGCGTAGGGTGCTCCACAGAAATGCATGAGGTTTTTAAACTAGTGAAATTGGTTATGGATTGAGTGTGTTGTTTTTGATGTTCATTTCAGTTCTGATCATCACATTTCAGTGCTCAAGACTTCAGCATGGCTGGTTTGGGAGAATTCAGTGTTGAAAATTTCCGGGACGAGCACGAGAGCAACTCAGAGTGGAGGATGAGGAAGGAGTTTTTGGCCACCAACTTCAGAGCGGTACCCCTGGACCGCCTGATATGCCTGTCCCGCTGTTTTATAAGTATAGAGGTGTATGGCTGCACCTATCCCCCAGAGGTCATGGCTGAGGTTCAGCAGCTGAGTGAAAATGTTGACCCCAACATCATGGCCAAACAGAGGGAACGCATGAAGCAAAAGTAGGAAGTTGAAACTTTTGTTATTGAAGTGGAGAAATGAAGTGCAGTCTTGTGGACTCAGAAGACCACTTCGGCACTAGTGCTTCAGTCCAGCCTATCTCCTCCTCATCCTCTGCTCTGATTTGGGAAGACCTTGCCTAAAGATGTGTTTTGTTAATTGTTGATTTCTTTTTTTAATTAATGATTGGTAATCTTGTGAATGCAAGAGAAAAAGGAGGAAAGAAGAATGTAGCTGTCAATTACCTAACATCAAAGAATAAATTCAAAGAGGAACAGTTTTAATCCAGTCATGAATATATTTTTAATTTCAGTGGTCCAGCTCCTTCTTTTGCAAGGTTCTTCTCTGTCAGTGTTACCATCTATATGCACCGAAGCAGAGGAGCCTTGCTGAGATGGGGCTGGATTGAAAACTAAATGAAAGAGTTGTAAAAAAAAAATTGTTGGTTTGTTTTTTTATTATGTGTGCACATATTCTTCATGATATTACCTAATGGATATTACCCAATATGTATCCAGAGACAACTTGACTTCTCATGATGTTTGTGAGCCTTTACTTTAGCAGATAATACCAGTTTTGTTTGTTTTTTTAAAATTAAATTGCCAGAACCATACAAATTTCCAGCGCAAAGGATGTACTTCAGTTTACCTCTCTCATGCTATGGGTGCAAAATTACCCAGACACTCAGCTTGTGCATTGTGTCTGGACCAGTTTTAATCACACTTCAACAACGTTCTATGACATGTTTTTCAGTAAACATAGCATTACAGATGACATGTTCTATAGAAATTGCCCATTTACATGTATAAACAAGTGAATAATACAGCAAGGTTTTTAATACGTTCTCTGGGTGTGAACAACACTTTCATTCACAAAAAAAGAATTCTGAAACACTGTACACCATGAGTATGACATTGCCCATGCATTTTAAAGAAGCGGCTTCGCTCTTGATATGTAGTGGATATGAGCATACTAACTCACAAGAAAAACCCTTGCGTACCATATGCTGTAGTTGTGTCGCTACACATGTGTGCAAAATAAGATGCATGGCCCTCACTAACTTCAGAACAACAAATCATCAAGGGAACCTTAGTGCTGCGTGCCTTTTTTTTTTTTTCTTTTCCTTTCTAGCAAAAAAATTTTGTAGAAGCATCAGAGTCCCTGACCATCTGCTGACAATAAGTCTCACTTACTGCCTGCAAGTGTTAATTGTTCTGTCGCTTCCACTCCACTTGTTGCCCAGAGTACATCGTGTGACTGTCAGAGGGAAAAAATGGATTACATTAGATCAAACAAGCGTGTTGAATAACCTTGGGGAAGAAGGAAATGTGATAATGGATCATGCTGTGACAGTTTAACTGGATGGGTAATCTTGGTGAATGATCATTGGTGGTGTTGGTGTTGCTGTTTAGCAGAACCAGTTACAAAGCTAGTGAACTTACAGTGTCATTAAATTGGCTGCATCATAGTTGAAACAAGGGCCTGTGAGGTACACATACAGGAGCTTAAGTCTCAGGTTTGAATGATCCGTGGGCATACTCAGTATTCTCAAATCTCGCTTTCATCCTCAGTGTTTCTTGCCTCCTAAGAGTCCTTACTGCTAATGGTAAATCTGAATGGTTAGTTAAAATAGACGATAAAAAAAATAGTATATGCTGATTAAAAAGAAAGTGCCTTCACATATATATTTAATCTGTAGTTTATCAGGTTATCTAATTGGGAAGCTTTGAAATCTTTTTTTTTTGGGGGGGGGGTACTGCTAATTTGTTCTGTGTTGTCATTTGTGCTTGGCGATTTGGTGTCTTAAGCACCATTTGTTTGGAGTTATCAACCTGTAATTATTTCATCATGGGAACACAACTTGCCATACTACTTTGTTATTTACTGTTTACTGTTCCCTGCTTCATTGAAGATTTCCCTTCGGGCAGCTAATTAATTTAGTGGTGGTTTTAAATGCTTCTATCCTTTGTTTTTATATTGATGGTATTTTGGACCAAGTGATCAATATGGTACCATAACGAGCATATGTATTGATCACGACATTTCGTTCCATTTACATACATGTGAGACAAAGGTATTCTTTGAAGTTGAAAATTAATTCCACATAATGAATGTTTTCATGTTTTTTACCAGCAAGTGTACGGATAGTCAATTTTTCTCTTTATTCAATTTATTTTGATTTTTTTTTTTTTTTTTTTTTTTTTTGCAGGGCAAGTTTTTCATTTAAAATTACATACTCTTTGTAAATGCAGTGGCATACTTGGGTGGATGTGTTTTTCAATTACAAGCTTGTGCACACCATGATATATTTCAGTCTGTTTGAAAACTGGTATGAATATACACAAAATAGAATTTTGATATTTTTTTTTTATCAGCATAGTGGGGAAACTGATTATTAAATGAATGATAGGGCATTTTTTTTTTATTTATTGATTTAAAACATTGTAAAATACATGTTTTTTTTGTTTTGTTTTCCAGGTACTATCTGTAAATAAAGTGTAACAAGTTTGAGTCCGCTTACTGCCATCATGAACTTTGTCAAGTCAACGAAAGAATATCACAGCACAGATGTCTCACATGTCCAGAACAGCAGAATCCAGGGTTTCATAACAGGCACGGATTTGGAGGGGGAGGAGTCTACAATGGCCCGGGACCCATGCAGCAGAACTTTCGTGGGTCTCTGTGAACCCATTCATGGGCTCTCCAGGGGTGGATTCAACAGACCACCAGGTCGCTTCGGCGGGCCTGTTAACTTCAACCAGCCGATGGGGTTTGGTACATCACAGCAGTTTGGGGGATCACGAGGAGGGAGCCAGTCCCACCAAGGGTTTGGCATGCCAGGGCAGAGATTCAGCAGTGAACCCCAATTTCAGAGATCAAGCAGCACTGCTCAAAAACCTACCCCTTCTCAGTACAGTGGGTTTGTGAAGCCACAGAAAGCAGAAGACCACTTTGAGGGAGGTGATGCGAGCGCTGCTCCTCCTCCAGCTGCCACACAGCCCAACATGAGCAGATCATTTTCTGCCCCCTCCATGCGTCATCCATACAGTGGACCTCGATTCCCTGGAAACTCAAGTCCTAGAATGACAGGAAAGTCAGCAGCAAGTGGAGAAGGAGGGGGTCCAATAAGAGCAGGGATACGTGGAGTTGGCAGAGGACCCGATTTGGCGGGGGAACTAGAAGAGGAGGTGGCAACACTACCACCAGTGATAACTTAACTAGCATTGAGGCAGCCACTGCAGCTGCTGCTCGAGCTGCTCGAGTGGCAACAAATCCAAATGCAAAATGTATTGTTCTGGCCCACCAGCAATATGTATCTCTCTAAATTCAAGCGTCTAGCGGAAGAGATTAAAAATTGAAGACCAAACGGCCTAAATGCTATTGACACAATCCATTCAGCAGCCAACATTGCTCATGTTAGTATTCAGTCTGAGATTGAATCGGGTCCCATTGTTCGAGGCACAGGTACGTTCTTTTGCTTGGTGCAGTTTGATGGAGTCAACATCTCTGTCAGCACTGGTCTCAACAAGCGTGGTGCCAAAGTTGAAGCCTTTGAGATTGCTCTGCAGAAGCTTATGAAGCCGTTCCATCGCATCATTGAAATTGATGGCACGACCAAAGAGTTCCAGGCTTCTGATTACGACTTCACAGCAGAGGATCCCAAGCAGACTGTGATCAAGCCTACCTCCACAGTGGTGGCCAACATCAGCGGTGAAGGGGGAGATGCTATCAACAGCTTTCAGAAAGAATCCAATGTGGAGGCAATTGTTGACATCAAGAAGAAAAATTATGTGGCTAAGGTATACTTTGCATCATTTTAATTTGTTTTTGTATCTCAGTATGTCTGTAGTGCATGTGTTCATTGAGGGGATGTATCATGAAAATGGATAACTTATGCACACACACATTTTCTTGTGTGTCGAAAGAAGAAAAAAAAGATGAGTGCGCAAGTCCTGTTGCTATGTTCTCTTCTGCTAATACTTTGTTTTGTTCTCCTGGCAGCGAAGCTGAAGCAGTTGTGATATCACCTGCAGAGAAACACTGTCTCTATGTCTTCCCATCTGGATGTCGGTCTTCTCCACAAGTTAATCCTGTCTCCCTCATCCCCCTTCCTTCCCCTATCCAAACTCCACATCACCTCACCCTTATGTGTGATTTGTGCCTTGCTTCCTTTCTGATCCCCACCATTACACTCCTCAAAATGTAGCATGAATTGTTGAATGATGAATTGAAAGAAGGTGATGAAGTTACATTGAAACTGTCAAGGGCAAAGTAAGCATTTCAGCACGTAGATTTAGCAGACCTGATGTGTATTGTTAGGTCCATCTATTTTCATAGTTCTATGACATCTGAAGAGCCTGATTACCACTGCTTTGTGTAAGGTCATGGACAGAGAAAAGATCCCAGTGGTATTCATGAAGGGTGGGGTCAGGCAGTGTTCAGTCTGTCAGACTGGCAGGGAAATGGTTCTTTTGGTAATGACAGTGTGGGCATCAAGTATTGATTATCTGGATTTTATAGTGTGGAAAATTGCAGGAAGAACCCCCCCCTCCCCCCTCCCTCCCTTCCTCAAACTAGTGGTTGTGATGTGTAATCTGATTATGCTGTATCATCTTATCATTCTTGTGATGTGTAATCTGATTATGCTGTATCTTATTATCTTTCTGTGTCTTCTTGCAAGGTTAAAGCACTAGTGCAGCTTTTTAACCCCCTCATTCAGAAATAATTTTCACTTCAAATTTGCAAATATTTTGAGAATTTCACATTTTATGTCCACTACTTGTGATTGATGTTCAGCAGTCTGAAAAGATGATTAACCCTTGAGCACTCATGCACTGTGCTTGACAGGAGCTGGCTGACTTTGTGCTGGTGGAGCCACAGGAGCACAACAGCAGCGTGAATGGGGCCAGCATTCTGAGACGAAGTGCAGACTTCAGCAAGATGCTGTTGGAGTATGACTTTGCTGCATTTGGTACAGGTGGAGCTGTCAGGTGTGTTGCTTGCGAGGATTTGCCTCATGAATAGTGCATTATGTCATGACTAAAATTGTGAAGAAGAGTTCATGCTGTAGTTTTTGCTGACAGTGATTTTTTTTTCTCTCTCCATGGCATTTTGTAAGTGATTGGTTCTCATTCTTCAGAGAAGACGCATTGCGCAGAAAGCATGCAAGAAAAATGAATGACAAAAGAGTGACATTTGTTACAATGCTATACACATTATCAGACCTGTTCACTCTCACAAATTTGATGTTATTAATTTCCACAATCTCTTCATGCCTGATTACAACACAGAAACATAAACATCGAAATGATGAATGTTGGGAATCTTGAACCATGATTTCAGATTCAGATTCAGAAAAACTTTATATATCTCTCGTTACAAGAGAAATTACATTTGTGACCGCTGCCCTAAAAGTTAAGACATACATATTTATAGTTACAAACGTGACACTGAAAATTAAAATTACTTTCAAACAATAAAACATTTGGGTTAAGTAGTTGAAATTCAACCAGTGAAAATTCCTATGCACAAATGTGGGCCTCTGTCATATAAACTTCCCATATGACAGACTGAAATGCAGGCCAGTGCATCACAAGAGGTATCATTAATAACAGTGTGATAGTTGTGTGGAAAGAATATCACCACAGATCTCTGACATAATGAGGAATGGTCTGTGCAATAGTGTAATCTGTATAGGAGCAACTGATCAGCAGTATTGTCTTTGAAGGCAGTCTTAAAAGTATTGATGGACACAGCTTCAGTATTTCATGATTGACTTTTTTCATGACCTGATGGATATGGTTACCTATTACTACAGCTTCTTTGATTTTACAAGATGTTAGAGAAGCTGAAGTGATAATGATTTTTTTTTTTTTTTTTTTTTTTAAATAGTATTTCACTTATTTCATGTGATAAATAGAGTCTTTTATCTTGGGTCCTGATGAAGAAGTTTACCAAGATCTCTCTGAAATCATCAGTTTCCATTAAAAAAAACAGGTAAAACATATACTTTGCACTTGCCTCCTGACTTGGCACAAGATTTCCGTGAATGCCTACTGAAAATAGAAAGAAGTTGCTGACTGTTTTAACTATCTGGATATTTGTCATTTAATGTTTGGAGTCTGATGAATGTTGATTAATAATTTTCACTTCAAACTGTTAATTTCAAGGTGTCTTTATCACTCAAAAGAAATGTTAGGGGTGAACAGTTTTACATACTGTTGAGAAGCTTTATGTCTCTTGATCAGTCAAAATTATCTGAAAAACAAGGAAAAGAAATTAACAAATGGGAAAAAGAGTGGACATGTAGCATTATGAACAATTTTCATATTTCAAAAATTGTTTCTGAAATCTTGAATTTTCTGGGTGGCGACACCCCCCCCCCCCCCCCCCAAGTATTTTGAAATCTTGTTTAGAAAAAAAGTTGGGATCTACAGGTAATTTTTTGAAAGGTCTGATAATCTATCACCTATGAAAGCTAACAAGATGTTCTGTGAGTATTGGAAACTACATGTAGTGGAAGACCTTTAAGCTTTACATGGATCACTTGATTAGTAGGGATTTGAAAATAGATTTCAGTAGAAAGCCAGATTTTTTGTTGTGTGCATTTCTGGCTGCCGAATATAGACTCTGGAGGGGTGCAGTATACAGTGTGATTTAATCATTTATGTAACCACAAGGAGAGGTTAGATCACGAGTGGGAACAGATTTGATAATGATATGGCACAACAGCTAGTGATATAAAAAGTGCTTTAACTTGGGGAGGGGGGAGGAGTCTGAAATCACTATGACACCACAAGTTTTAACAGAACTGTATGATTCAATAGATGACAATAAGGGAAAAAAAAAGAAACAAATAGTTGTGGCTATGATAAACCTGACTGATCCTGTTTTTTTGTTTGTTTGTTCATTTTTAATTGTCAGTCAGAAAATGCCTGCATTGACCATTAGGGGGAAATAACCTGGGGTTGCGAGTTTCGAATTTTGGTACAGGGGGATTTTCCCCTCGAAGTTAACGTTGGTTCTAACTCCATTCCCCTTACAGTCCTTCGAATGAGACTATAAACCGAGGTTCTGTGTGTGAAGGCACGCACAACATCGTGCACACACGTAAAATCCCATCATCAATTTACAGAACAGAAGGCCAGTTTGGCCATGGTATGGATGACACATTACACAAAGCATGCACCTGCCCGGAAGATGCAGTATGGTTGCCTTAATGGCGGGATTAAAAAAAATAAAAAAAACACGGTCATACACACAAAACTCCACTGCCTGTCTATACAGGCTGGAAGTGTCTGCAGGAGTATCAGCCTGCAGACGCAGAAAGAAAGAAGGAAAAAGTTTGAAACTTTTTTTTTCATTATTATTTAAAGAGAAAAACTGAAGGTAATAGTAAACAAAATCATGGGATCTTTTAAGTAATCCAGCAGAACCAGAAAAGGGAGGTAATTGTTGGGAGATCTCAATGCTGAAACCGCAGACATGGTGTCTAGACTGCTGTGCACACAATGTGTAAAACATATTCTGTGTACATTTGCTGAGCTGCTACCTTCCACAAGGTAATGGAAATTGAGAACTAAAACCTGGAAGGGGAAGGGAGGGAGGGATGATGGCAAGGAGGAAAATCTGTGAATGCGCGCAGCATATGTTGTATCTTTTATTATGTTGATACTGTCACAGAGGTACCAGTAGCATGAGACCTCAAGTAAACTACTTTGTGAGAGAGAACAGTTGCCATTTTTATATTCCAGTGTCAGCAAGGTGGGATGAAAGTAAAAGAGTTTTAACAAAAGACAAATGGTCTTGGTCCTGGTTAGACCAGAAGGTGGACCATGACCACTTGATGATCAGATTTTCCTCACATTGATTGCACCATTTTGAATACAAGTTTCGAAATGGTCCAGGTGTGGGAGTTGGGAGAGGAAAGGGTAGGGGGGAGAGGGGATGGATGATACTGGGGTTTTGTCATCCTGAGTCACGATCAGACTGGAAGACTCAGACACAAAAGCAAACTTCCTACAATAGAGAGTGCCGGTTGTAATTACATTGGCCATTGCAAAGAAGAAAAAAAACACAGGTTATAGTCGACCCGCTGACCCTACATTGCTGTACTTCTACAACAGTTATTTTTTTCTTGGGCCATAGAAGTCAGATACATTGTTGACAGAAGTGTCTTTTGCTGAAATATTCATCCTTCATACGATGATCGAATTAGAATGGTCACAGGAAAAACAACAACATGTAGACTGACAGAAAGATTTCCAGATGAAAAACGAAATCATTTACAACCACACATTGTATCAGCTAACTAATGGAGTTAATGCTCTCTCTCCCACTCTCTCTCGTTAGATAGCCAGACATTAGGTATTGGCACAAGCTCAGATATATGCAAAAGTAAAGAGAAGAATAGAATGATAAATCATGCTCAAGAATTCCACAGAACGTTTGAGATTAGTAAATTTTCATGAAATTCGTTTTTGGTTTTTCAGTTGGTATAGTTAAGATTGTCTTCGTAGAAAGACTTGTTAAAGAAAGTTTTTTTGGGGTCAAATTCAAGTACTGTATGCTTTTAATAGGTATGTGCTGAGGGTACAAATCAGACAAGTTCCATTTGATTTAGGTGTTTGTTCCTAGGCATTTGCTTTGCAGAATTGTTGTGGAAGTATGAATTAGAAAAAGTTTCTCTCAGTTATCTGAAATAGTAGATTGAGATATGTTACATAAGCAGGTGCATTCTGAAACTATATGAATTCCAGTAGTTCAGCTATTGTGTTACACCCGCATTTTATTGTTTGTTTCTGTTCAGGGTACAGTGTTGTTGGGTTTTTTTCACTTGTTTTGTAATGTAATTTTTTTTCTTGTGAGAGGTTGACAGCCCAGAAAAGGCTCTGTGTGATTGGCTGGGCTATATTGACTGAAAGGGGAGACACATGGAAAGACGAGTTTCAGTCAGCTATCTGAAATTTTGATATTGGATATATCATATATCAACAAAAAAAGGCGGTTGTCAGTTCATTATTTTATGTTGTGTACTCATATTGGGTTTATTGATTTGTGTGCTGACAGGTGTGTGCTGAAACTGGAAGGAAAAACCCTGCTGATATCGTCGCTCACAGTAAAATGGCCTCCAAAATTGAAGCTTCGCAGAAAGCAATCGATGTTCTTCGTGAGCAGTGCTGGACTATCCTCACGAAACAGCTTCATGACAGCAACACCCCAGAAAATCAGCAAAGACGAATTGTTTGATGACCTAGCCAGCTGCTTCTCCTCAAGCAATGCAGCGTCCATGTCCACCCCTATTGCCGATGGCAACAAAGGCAAAAAGTTACTGGAGAAGATGGGCTGGACAGGGGGAGGCATTGGTAAAGATGGTGCTGGTATTGAAGAACCTGTTGTAATGAAACAGGTCATCAACCGTGAGGGTTTGGGACTGGATGCCAAACGAGGTATTTCTGGAGACTTCCGCTCTCGCATCACAGAGATCCTGGAGAACTATGCAGCTTCAGAGAGGCAGGATGACTTGGTCTTCTCTCCACACTTCCGCAAAGATGAGAGAGTCATTATCCATAATGAGTGCCGGCGACTGAACCTAAAGAGCAAAAGTAATGGTCAGGGGAATAGCAGGTACCTCATCATTCGCCGTAAACGCTCAGCTTTTCAGCTGCTGGAACATGTGATGCGTTGTGGAGGTGAAACAGCTCGTTACAAAGTGGTGCCACCTGGTGAGCGCAAATACCCATGGAGGTCTACATTACCCATCACATAGCAATGTTGGAGCAACACCAAAGACACAAGCAACAGCGTCAAACAAAGCAGCGACAACAACATCAAGTATGACAGCAGCTAAACCAAGTCTTTTGTCTACACCTGCGCTGATACAGAATCTTGCTGCAGGAATGTTGGCGCAGATGGGTGCCAGCATGATGGGGCAGAATGGTCCTGCTGGCATGGTGGGGCAGAATTCCGGCCTGATGGGGCAGAGCTCAGGCATGATGGGACAGAACTCGGGTATTGGGGGACAAAACTCGGGCATGATGGGATCAAGGGGGCCCATGGGAATGGTCAGGCCAAATTCTGCTGGAATGATGGGACAAACCCGTGGATTGTTAGGGGAAAAGCCTGCCAACTTTCAGGGACAGAATTAGCAGGAAGGGATTTCATAATCAAGAGAACTTTCTTTCCATTTCTTTCTTTTCTGTGTGTTGAGCTTGAGTCATTGCTTGCTAAAATGTTATCCGCTTAGAAATGATTTGGGGGCAGGGAAGTCTGTTGTGAATGGAAAAAAGGTGGCAGAGGACTTGGATAGGAACTTGACATGGTGAATTGATGTTCTTTATCTGTAAATTGTTTCTACTCTTAAACATATTCATCCATACTTAACAGACTTGTCTTTGCTCTTTCATTTGTTTCATGGCTTTTTTTTTGTATATTGTATGCAAGAGTGGTCATGTTTGTGTCATATATATTGTGCATTGTATTTGTATTCATGGGTAGGTTATGATACGGACATTTAAGATTCCTGGAGGGGAGGGGGGGGGGGTCCTACAAATGTCACTTCAGGATGAACATGTTGCTTTAGCTAGCTTTTAACATTGGAGTTAAAACATGAAACTTGAAATGACAGGTGTAGCAGAGAGCATGTGAAATTGAGGTGGAAATGAGATTGGGAAAGGGGCGTTGATTACTTGTAATAGTATGAAAGGATGGGAGGGGTGAGGGGGAGAGAGAGGAATGTTGATTCAGAGACCTTGTCTATTCAAGCATACATACATTGCCCCGTCAAACTGGTTTTTAGAAGGAATAGATCTAGTTGCAAAGTGAAAGGACTGCAGGCGGAAATCTAAACAAATCTTTAATAAATGTCAGCGAACCGCCCAGGGAAATGCGGACAAACAAGTCACAAGACGACACACAACGCGTTTCGACCTCTTAGGTCTTCCTCAGGTGAAACAAAGACGGACAAAATAACGAAAATGCACTTAGCTTTGATCGCTTCAGATTGCTTCTGAGTTCAGCGCAAGGAAGGCGTTGAACTCAGAAGCAATCTGAACGATTCTGAATCATTCGGTGTCCAGTCAGTGTGAAAATGTGGTGTTGTGCCAGGGAAGATAACTGAGAACTTCATCTGCCAACAGTCATGATGCTTTGAAGTCTTGCTGCTGTTGCTTTTGTGCAAAAATCGGTTCATTTTTCTGTTCTGTTGGTCTTTGCTCTGTCTGTCCAGAAAAACGTTGTGTGTTTGCCATGACAGCAAGTTACTTAGAAGCTCAGAGGGTGTCTGATGTATGAGTCAATGATCACACTCCAGTGGGATCAGTCAGCGGTCAAACATTGCTCCAGCCCTTGATCTGGACATCACAATGAACGGTCTGTTGCCAGGTCAGTTTCAACTGACATCATCATCTTCTCCATTGTCTGTCTCATGTAAAGATATTTCTTATTGTTAGACGGTCCTATCACATTGTTGTTGTCATTTGTTAGGCATGGCTGTCATTCAAACATTTCTGTAACTATAGGTCGGATGTTTTGGTGGCGTCTCTGCATTTTGTTCATGAAATGTTTGATCTGCTGTGGTTCATGTTTGGCAATTGTTATTTTTCAATCCTGCGTATAGCAACTGGTGTGAATATTACCACTCTGTGACAGTGTTAGCTAGGTGGATGGCGGTATTGGAACAGAGCCGCTGGTGGTCATAAAAATCTGATTTCAACTGTACAAGTAATGTATGTTTGGTATGGAAGTTGAATGTGAATTATGTTTGTTTCTTAAGCATGTATTCATGAAAATTTATGTGACTAGTGAAAGGGGGGGAAAAAATCATCATTCAGTAAAATGTGTACACATGCATGTTTTGGGGCAATAATAACATTGGAATCTTCCTGTGGACAAAAAGAGGTGGGAAAGTGACAAATAAATATTTTTAAGCGGATCTTTCTTTTTTTTTTCTTCTCTTTGTCAGTCTTCTTCAGTGTGCACAAGTTTGTATGAAAGGAAAGCAATACTAGAATCTACAGGTCTGTGATTGAATCTCCCAAATTTACACACAAAAGACATTATTCAACTTAAGTTCATCTGATAAACAGCCCAGGAGTGGCTGAAAACTTTCTGTCTGTAAACAAGGGCTCAGTGCTATTAGTGTTTTAGAATATACAAATACTTTGATTGGCAGCAGCAGTGTGACTGAGCATCTCCTTCAAGGGATACAACTTCATCATCCAACAACCTCCCTTTTTTTATTTGTCTGTTTTTGTGTAACTGTCTTATGTTCCATGCCAGCCCAGGGGCATGGGCATTATTCTCTCGTTACTCATTCCAGCTCCTTGCTCACAATCTTCCATGCCACCCCAGGGCCATGGGCATTATTCCCTCGTTATTCATTCCAGCTCCTTGCTCACAATCTTCCATGCCACCCCAGGGCCATGGGCATTATTCCCTCGTTACTCATTCCAGCTCCTTGCTCATAATCTTCCATGCCCCCCCAGGGGCATGGGCATTATTCCCTCGTTACTCATTCCATCTTCCATGCCAGCCCAGGGGTGTGGGCATTATTCCCTCGTTACTCATCTTCCATGCCAGCCCAGGGGCATGGGCATTATCCCCACATTACACACTCCAGCTCCTTGCCCATAACCACACTGGGGTTGATTCTGTCACTGGCCTGGCAGGACAGTCCACGGAGTTCATGTTGTGTGTTGCCAGTCAACCAGAGGGGCTATGCCAGGCTGTCACCTTGTCAAAGTCATTTTGTTACGTGTATAGGTAGTTCATAAGGAGAAAATCAATTTCAAGTCATGAAGCAGCCGACCAGATAAAAGGCTATCCTGCTGCAAAGTCTCCTCACCGGTGCTTTCTCCACAGACAGTGGCAGCCCCATGAACTTCCCAATACTGATGACAGTGACGTGAACTTCACCACGGGCACAGACATGGATAGGAAGTCAAATTCAAGGTCACTTGACCTAAGGGCAGGGCATGAAGGGTCACAGACGTTGGGACTGATGGAGGAGGAGGATCAAGGACAGAGGTAGAGGTGACATGGAGATTTCACTGCACATCCTCCTCCTCCAGCATTCCCATTCACGCTAAATTGGTAGTCCAGAGTTGTGAGCAAAGTGCACCCTATGCCCCAACACACTGGTGGTCCACACAGCTTCTCCCTCCGCTCCACTGCTCTGGGCTTTTTTCCTGTCACCGGTAGTCTTGGCTAGACCCTTTTCAAGCTGGGGGTCTGATGCTGTCTCCACACGGGATGAGCATCATGTTGTGTATCCATTTACATGGCTGTAGTAGATGAGTTGTGTACATGTCCAGTTTTCTCCTTATGAGTGGGTTAGGGAGCAGACCTGTAGACTGCCCTCTCCAACATGTTTGTGTTTGGGGTAGTTCAGTCATGTTATTTGACCCTTGCTGGGTTATGGCATAACAGGTGCCAGGGTGTGTTCATTCGTTGATGAACCTGCACAAAATACCCTTCTACAGTTCTAGGATTAGTAGGAGAGGGGGTGGTGGAGAATATGCCTCCCTCATTTTTATTCAAGGTTTTCTTCTTAAGATCAATAATGTTTTGTCTGCGGGTGCAAGCTACCCAGTTTATTGCACCACCTCTTGGAGGATGTGGCTCTTCACTACACATGTAGGGTCTTGGATTTAGAGAGACTACGCTGAATCAAGGGGATTCAGAGAGACTATGCTGAATCAAGGGGATTTAGAGAGACTATGCTGAATTGAGGGGATATCCACAGTAGGGCCCCCCCCCCCCCCCCCCCCCCCCCCATATCAGAGCCCAGAGTCGGGGAGATCCACAGCCTGCCTACCAGGCAAGAGGCATTCGAGCATGATGTACAAGCTAAGTAGACAGGGCGCAACTACCACTGTCACCACAAGCAAAGAGGCTAGATCCAGGAAGATGCTCATGAAAAAGCCCTATTGACTTAAAACTGCCCACACAATGCACTGATTCAACATCCATGAGCACTCATTCCCCTCAGCAGAAACGGTGCCCTTGGCCATGATGCGCCATCCAAAAAGATGACTCATGGTGTCCAATCCTGGCATCAGAGCCACTGCACATCCAGTCTGTTCAGGAATACCAAGGACTGGTGCTGGTAGAGGAAATCAGCATCAGGACCACAGGATACCAATGTTTTGCAAGTAAAACCGAAAACTGCTTGTGTTTTAATTAATCTTGATATGCCTGTGGGTCTCGCTGTGCCATTCTTGGTTGCATCGCTCAGAAGGCAACAAAGATTTTTCCTTCCAAAAAAATACAGAACAAAGGAAGAAATACTTCCCTTCCAAGAAACATGAAATGAAGCAAGAAATTATGAATGGACTCGTACACTAATATGGAAGATGTGCTAAGCAGTGTGTTGTCTGCCAAAGAAACCTCAGTTGTTTTAGCATCAATGTTATTAGCCAATCGGAAATGACTAAACTGATCAATTTAGATGCAGCTTAGTATGGATGTGGGATGGCTTGATTGCCTGCTAGCACAATCACAGCATGTTCAAAGTAGCACACACTAAAGAAAACTCAATTTGGAGAACACCATCTGTTACTACTTCAGTTGAAGGCTGCAGTTTGCAAATATTCAACTTGCCTCGGCAAGACAGTTGACTGTATGACCGAAAGTAAATTTCCGCTATACCTGTCTAAACAGCCTTATCCATAAGTTCACAGGATCCCCAGTGAAGTGAACATGCTACAGTTGACTGCTATGTAATGGGCTGAGGCAGATGATGCTGTGAAGCTCCACTCTGGTCGGAGACAACATGAAAGAGCTGTACTCTATACATTCCTTTCATAGTATGTCCCAGTGCGGACAGGCCTGAGAAATACACTTGTCATGTTGATCTGGAAATTGATGAACACTCTGAGACACATCCATAAGTGGATGAAGCTCAGATGTGTGGTCTTCCCATTTAAGCTGATTGCATACTTATATCTGGCTAAGAGCTCGCCGGGGCCAAAAACTCCTACAGATAAATGCCTCTGGGAAAGGAACCAGTGACATAGCCTTAAGTCTGCAGTACTAACCAATGCACCATGGTGGCTGGTATCCCTGTGAACTTTGCCAATAGCGAAAACTTCAAGACCAGCTCATCAAGGGCTCAGATGTGGAAAGGAAATGAAAGTAGGGCTATCATGAGAGCAGAACATGAGAAACCATAAAATTTGACACTTCTAAAAAGAAACATTTGGGAGTAGGAGAAGTTATGGAGTTTTATTTTGGACCGCAGCTAAGGAAGTATACCATACACCTGTTTTAAATAATGTATCCTGGTGTCAGCCAGACCCAGGAGATACAGACACCCGCAGTGCTGCTCAGAAAATGTGAGTGGCACTAAGAGACACATCAACAACATGCATGAAACTTTCTGCTGTACACATGACAACAACAGTCCAATGGAGCTAGCAAATCCCACACGCCCAAGCCTTGGGCAGCACTTGATCCTTGACCTAGCCCAACAAACTGTGCCTTCATGGGACTGGTAGAAGAAAAAAATCAATTTCATATTTAATTAAAGTGTCCAAAAAGATTCATGAATGAACCGAACTGGGTGTTTTAGATTTGCATTTGTTTTTGCATAAAGCGTCGTCTGGATCTGGATTTATAGCCAAAAAAAAACACACACACACACACACACAAAAACAGACATGAGAGCCAACGCTGACTATGGTCACAACAGGGCGGAGGAGTGGGAGGATGGAGGTGTGGATTGAGAAGAAGAATGGAAGATGCGAGTCCCTCACCCCCCTTTTGTAAGGATATGGAAGGTGAGAATCCCCCCCCCCCCCCCCCTCTCTCTCTCTCCTTGATTTAACAAAAAATGCTCTGAAAGATGAGGTTCTCTTTCAGTTCCTCCCCTTCCCTTTTCCATTCTCACCCACCCTCCACCCCCTTGTCCCCTTCTTTATTTTCTTTTTGTCTCCTATCAACAACTGCACGGTTAACTTTTGAAATGCAAATTGCTATTTAACACACACACATGCACTGACTTAGGTTGTATTCAGCAAAGAATGATTTACGCATTAACATTTATACTTTATTGATACCCATACAATACACAGGTAATAAGTCCCATGTGGGAAAAAAATGAGAAAATTATTGTTTTTTTTATTTGCCTCTTGTCACAAAAATGTCTTCAAGGGTGGGTTTGGAAAATAAAAATCACAATAAAAAACCCAACCTAAAGTAAAGGTACCTTTTATCACAATAGTAGAAATGAATATATATGTGAGTAGTCTCGAGTAAAATTTTGCAGATGGCCATCCCGTACGAATATTGATTTTGAATTAAGAATATTATTTTTAGTTGTGCCTGAATTGCCGGAAGGGAGGCAACTATCAGTGCGGTAGTTTCACTGTATTGCCATTAACCATGCGCTTATAATGAAAAACGGACTTTTTAGGGGGGGGGGGGGGGGGGGGTACTTCAAACCAAAATTTAAAACAAATTAAAAGTAAGATTTGACACATTCAGTACACTCTTTCTAGGCTGTACTCGTCATTACCATACTGTGTGTAAAAAAAAAAAGTCGCTACAGACGTTGGCATGTGCTTCGCCAGCCAAACGACGACTGGAGGGATAGTAGGCGTAATGGGCCCTGTCCTAGCAAAGTTTTAAGAGTAAATTCCCTTTGTATACAAGCCAGCATGGAGTCGTACGAAAACGCAAAGATAGAGGAAAACTATTCTACAATTAAAGAAAACGGAATCACGATAAAAGAGTCAAACGACAAAAAGATTGTCGGAAAGTACAACTCGAAGCTGTTCGACTTCAGGTAAGCAATGAAATAAACTCATCTAGTTTTGACATAAAGAAATCCGTATTGGCCTGAGCCAAGCCCTCTCAGATCATGTCCCCCATAAGCTAACCAGACCCAAACGAAGCCTCCCCTGGGTTGACTATGAGACTAAGAAACTCATACGTAGACGAGACAAGATCCACAAGCGCATGAAGAAAAATGGAGATGAGTCCCTCCGACAGGAATTCAAGGCACTCAAGCGTCTTATCCAGAAACGCCTACGTCGTGCCTATTGGAGACACGTAGAAGGCCTGATCTCTGATGGAGGAGAATGCCAGACCACCCCCATGAAGAAGTTCTGGAGCTTCATTAAAGCGAGAAGGACAGAAGGAATGGGCGTCTCTCCTCTTAAAGAAGCAGGGAAACTTGTCTCTGACCCCAAGAGCAAGCACAGATCCTGAACACCCAGTTCCATTCTATATTCAGCCCCAAAGACACCACCACAGCTGAAGAGTTTGAACAGCGGTGCCCCCCTGGACCAAAACTTCCAGACTACCCAGCATGCGACGACATCAACATCACCAAGACGGCGTAAAGAAACTCCTACTCAACCTTGACCCAAATAAAGCCTGTGGCCCAGATGGCATTACCCCCAGACTTTTGAAGATGGTTGCAGCTCACTCCAGCCCTCACCCTGCTCTACCGCATTTCATACTCTTCCGGTACCTTGCCACAGGACTGGAAACATGCCAACATTACACCCGTCTTCAAGAAGGGAGAATGATATAACGCAGCCAACTACCGTCCCATCTCCCTCACCTGCATAGCCTGCAAGCTGATGGAACACATCATCACCAGCCACATCATGTCCCATTTTGAGAGCATCGAGATTCTCTGTCCAGAGCAGCACGGCTTTCGATGCGGACGGTCATGTGAGACTCAACTCCTAGGGTATGTGGACGAAGCGACCAGAGACTGAGAGAGATCAAGAAGGGAAACCAGGAGGACACTATCGTCCTTGACTTCTCAAAGGCCTTTGACAAAGTTAGCCATACCCCTACTGGTCCACAAACTACGTCGTTATGGCATCGTAGGCCGCACCAACGCCTGGATCAAGGACTTCCTTGCGGACAGACAGCAGGCTGTGGTGGTGGTGGAGGGAACAAGATCTGACTTTCTACCTGTAGAATCCGGAGTCCCTCAAGGCTCAGTCCTAGGGCCGAGTCTTTTTCTTCTGTATATAAACGACTTTCCTGATGGCATCAAGTCGAAAGTCCGCCTATTTGCCGGTGACACCATGTGCAGCAAGACCATCACGAATAAAAAAAGATGAGCGAGTGCTGCAAGAAGACCTACACTCCCTTACCATGTGGAGAGGAAAAGTGGTCTATGGAGTTCCATCTACAGAAGTGCTCAACGCTGAGAGTTTCTCGGAAGCGGAACAAGACTGCCCCTGTGTATGAGCTACATGGACAGAATATCGAAAATGTCAACACCACTAAATACCTTGGTGTCAACTTCCAGGACAACATGCAGTGGGAATCTCACATTGATTCCATCACGAAGAAAGCGAGCAAGACCCTAGGCTTTGTCCGGCGCAACCTCAAGATCGGCAACAAGAAAACAAAGGAAACTGCGTATAAAGTCCTTGTTCGCCCGCTTCTTGAGTACGCAGCCACCGTTTTGGGATCCCTACACTGCAAACGAGATTGAGGCCCTCAAGAAGATTCAACGAAGAGCAGCAAGATGGGTGTCAAATCGCCACCGTCAAACATCATGCGTTGACTCTCCATCCTTGACTCTCTTAATTGGCCTTCCCTGCAACAGCGTCGTAAGAAGCCCGCTTGGAGATGTTTTATAAATTCCATCACGGACTCATCTCCATTAACTCCATGTACCTGCCCAAACCATCGGATAGCAGGCTGAGCTCTAGGATCAACAACGACCTGAGCTATAACATTCCCACATGCACGACGCGGTACAGGCAGATGACGTTCTTTCCAAGAACCATACCAGAATGGAACAAGAGGTTGTGACAGCAGAGTCACTGGACTGTTTCAAGTCCAGGCTGGCCTCCCATCTGTAGAACCTGAAACAACCATCCCCCCCCCCCCCCCTTCCCCATCACCCCCACACTCCCCCTCCCCCTTACCCTCCTCCTGACCACTATTCCCTAAAATCCCCCCTCCCCCCCTGTTTTTTTTTTTTTTTTTTCCCCCCCCAAATCCTAAGAACAGCGCAAATCTTCGGCAATCTCCCCGAATACGACAAAACCATCAGCAAAATGATGTTGGTCGTGTAAAGGAAGAAGAAGAAGAAGAAGAAGAAAGAAGCTGTGCTGGATGAGCGATTGAACTATTACTGCAGTACTGTAGTGATCTTCCATTTTTTCTTTTTTTTTTTTTTTTTAGTGTAGAGCACAAATAATCATGTAGGTTGCTAGATAGTAGATTAAGGAAACAGCTTGGCCGTACGGACCTTGTAAAACAAAGAAACAAACGAACAACTTTCACCCGATCAAAGAATAACACCATTTTCAGAAGAAAAAAAAATACTGCAAAAAATATATGTATACGCGTTTACCCCCCCCTCCCCCGTTCTCTTCCCCTCTCTCCATTCATTCTTCTGCATGGAAAAACAGTTTCCTTATACTTAAAGTACCCATGAATGCTACTTTGAGAAAAGTGTTTCTCCGTTCCTCACGCAGAAGAATGCATGAGAGTAGACATGGATATTGCCCCCCAAATATAGAGAGAGTTTCCATTGAATTCAGTTAGGTATCCATCTTGGCAGGTGGAGAGATCATCAAGACTAGAGTCAGGACCATGGCAGAAAAACTTTTTGTGGGCTCATTTTATATACCGACAGAGAGAAAGCACACCTCAAGAACATATATGACAAATATTCACAAAGAGTAACAGGAAACAGAGCAGAAATATCTGTTGGGCAGCAACTTCAGTTGTTCAAGCAGTGTTTGGGTTACTCACATTGTTCAGAAGGGAGCCATTGATTGACAAATTCAGCAGGCAGTAATTGAGATTGCTGAATAATACACTTGTCACAACAAACCCCACTCTTCTTAAGGCATCTGTAAATGAAGCTGGGTTATCAGATCATGAGCTAGTAGTTACAGATTCCTGTACATAACCATACTACACCTAATCAACTGTGAAGAACATTTTCCAGTTTAGAAAGAGAGATTGGGAAGGACTAATGGCTGCTACCCACAAGGTCTCCTCAGAGGTCTTCTCCCTCTTTGGTGATGGAGCCTCAAAGGTCTTCTCCCTCTTTGGTAATGGAATAAATATTAAGAATAACACTGTGGTAGGAATTGAAAGAGCAGCTGTTCCAAGTCACTGACAAACATATTCCATCTGTCTTATGCTCAAACGAGTGTTGAATTCCATGGCTGGAGAACAGACTTAAAAGACTTCTGAGGAAGACTAAAAGAGGTTAACAACAAAAACAAACTAAGGCAACTGGGTAATGGTCAAATTATTGCTTCATCCAGAAGGAGTGCAAGAAGGCCTTCAGAAGAATAGTGGAGACAACTTAACAATGTGATCCCAGACAGATTGATGGAAAACAATCCTGAACACGTATGAAAATATAATGCATTGGAAAAGCAGGGCATATTAGTGTTGCCCCACTGAAAATGGTGCTCTACACAGTGATGCAAAAACCAACACCAGCAACTTGGCTGAACCATTCCAATATTATCTCCTAGAAAGTCCATACAACCACAGGACTCCACTGTTGAAAGACTGGAGATCAATAGCAAAGGGATGGAAAAACTGTTGAAGAACTTCCAAGTCAGCAGACTAGTAGGCCTTGATGGCATCCCTGAACAGATCCCTGTCTAAGGAGTATGCCAGCCAATTAGCTACATGAATGACTTGTTTTCTACCCGAAGTCAGTCAACAAAGGCGCTATACAAGATGAATGACTTGTGCACACACACACACACACACACACACACACACACACACACACACACACACGGCAGCAGCCCTATTTATGGCCCTTGTGGTCAGTTGTGCCATACACAATGTGAACTCACACACACACACACACACACACACACACACACACACACACACACACACACACACACACACACACACATACATACACACACACACACACACCCTGTAAGTCCTCCCATCCCTCCCTCCCCCCTCCTTCTCCCCCCCACCCCCATTCCCCAAACTGATGGTCTGTTTTTTGTCTTGTCTTTTTCCCCCCCAGCTATCCCCTTTCTGTCTTGTTATTCCTTTTTTCTATTTCTCTGCTTGCCTGCCTCCTTTAAATCCTACCTGCCTGCTTTCCCTGGCCCACCCCCCTCTCTGTAACAGAGTGTGAGAGTCAGCTGACCTGGCTGCTGCCCCTGCTGGCACTGAACAATGCATTGGCCCACCCCCCTCTCTGTAACAGAGTGTGAGAGTCAGCTGACCTGGTTGCTGCCCCTGCTGGCACTGAACAATGCATTGGCCCACCCCCCTCTCTGTAACAGAGTGTGAGAGTCAACTGACCTGGCTGCTGCCCCTGCTGTCACTGAACAATGCATTGGCCCACCCCCCTCTCTGTAACAGAGTGTGAGAGTCAACTGACCTGGCTGCTGCCCCTGCTGGCACTGAACAATGAATTGGCCCCCCCCCCCCCCCCCCCCCCCCCCCCCCTCTCTGTAACAGAGTGTGAGAGTCAACTGACCTGGTTGCTGCCCCTACTGGCACTGAACATGCATTGGCCCACCCCCCTCTGTAACAGAATGCGAGAGTCAACTGACCTGGTTGCTGCCCCTACTGGCACTGAACAATGCATCTTTCCTTCAGGAAGAAATGGCACCAGTGTGATTTATAACGTGCTTCCAGAGACTAGAGAAGAAGCCACTAAGTTCCCTCATCATATCAAAAAAAAAAAAAAAAAAAAAAAAAAAAAAGAAAGAAACCTAGTCATGAAAGTGGCAGTACGTGATTGTAAAAATGGGCACTTAGTTAGATGGCATTGGAAAGAAATTCTGTGAAAATGTTCAGACAGAAGTGTGTGTGTGTGTGTGTGTGTGTGTGAGTGTGTAAGTGTGTGTTTGTGTATGTGTGTGTGTGTGTGTGTGTGTGTGTGTGTGTGTGTGTGTGTGTGTGTGTGTGTGTGTACAAATCAGTCAAAAAGATAACAGGCTAATGGATTACTTTTACTCCTAATTAAACACAATTAACATTGTGGTCTCAATTTGTTGCTCCACTCATAGTCATTTCCATTGCATGTGTTCGATACTCTCCAAAAGAGACTGGAATACATGTGCTTGTATCACATATATACAGATGTAGCAAAGAAAATGTTCATAGGCATTGCATTCATAGCTTCATGGATTTTTGGCTTACAAATGATGTTACAAAAGCAGCCAGGAAGAAAACTTACGAATCTTTAAACCTAAAACCAGGCGGGTATACCTATATAGAACATTGTCACATTGTCTGTACCACACCCATCCTTTCTAGTAGAAGTTCTACTAACAGTGGGTGGCTTATCGCTACCCTCACTGTTTCTCTTACACCCTCTGATCCCCTCGCCTTCTAAGAGAACAAGAAGGCCTATGTTTGTGCCTGTCACATGACGTCTTGCTGTCAGTAGCATTTAATCAAGGCATCAACAATCCGTTGCCTACAGCGTGAATTCTGCTAACTTTTACAGGGTGAAGAGGCGGGGGAGGGAGTGCGGGAGAGCTGGGGAGGGGGAATGTGTAACCCAAGCACTTTAACTGGCTGTCTTTGCAGCTGGTTGCACTGGCTGCCTGATAGTTGGTACTGGAATTTTGTTGTGGTTTTACTGCCTGTGCCAGCCAGACACAAGTAGTTCTGATGTACCTGCTGAACCTCTGAATCAGTCATAAAGAGATATACACAGGGTATGTCACATGTTGAGGTAAGAAAGAAAAAGCATCGCTGTAATAAAAAACCTGGAAAAGTGTGAAGGATACAAGTTCAGTGTCTTACACATGAGCTGAGGGTCATTGATAGTCTAGAAGACACAATGATGTATTTCCATGAGTGCTGTGTAAGTTGACGCATGCCATGAATGACTCAAGAAACAACATGTAAGTCTAACTTTAAGATGCTTGTCTTTGCTTCATCTGTTTCAGACAGTTCGCCCTTGCCACAGTCCATGCATTTGCTGAGGACCATGCCATCAGACAGTCAGGTGTTATAGGCAGTGAGCGTGGCCAGCGTCAGTTCTTCGCCTGTGACCTCATTGCTCAGTCAGGTAAATCGTCGTTCTGTGCACATCACAGGGACACATCTGTTACGTGCAAATGTTTATGTTCTTTTTTGTTGGATTGATCTAATTAAATCTATCAAATGTTTGATCTTGTCTGGGGATGTTTTTGAGATAACTTGTTCAAACAAGTGCACACGGCATGTCACTTGTGCAAAAGAACAATGTATACACACATATGCATGTACCTGCACGCATGCTCACACACACACACACACACACACACACACACACACACACACACACACACACACACACACACACACACACACACACACACACACACACACACACACACACACACAGTTTTGAAGCTGCCAAAACAGTTTCAGTTGCAGCTTCATCAAGTGGGCATCACTCCCGAGTGGACTAGTTCATGAGCGGTCCTGCACCTGCTAAACTTTGAGAGCACAGTGCGCAAGGCATTTAGCCATATATTAAAAAAAATGAAAAAAGAAAAAGAGTGAATGAAAATTTTTTAAAAGAGATTTTGGAAGAGCGGGCTGGTTTGTGGACACGACTCGCCAGATGCCATAGTGGAGCATTGCCCCATCACACATCAGTCAGGCTGGTCAGGCCCTGGAGATCTGGGCATGCAGCATGGTCTTTGTTCCAACTATAGGGGGTGGTGTGTGTGTGTGTGTAAGTGTATGTGTGTGTGTGTGTGTGTGTGTGTGTGTGTGTGTGTGTGTGTGTGTGTGTGTGCGTGTGTGTGTGGGCGTGCGTGCATGCATGTGTGTTGTGTGTGTGTGTATGTGTGTGAGAGAGTGTGTGTGTGTGTGTTGTGTGTGTGTGTAAGTGTATGTTTGTGTATGTGTGTGTAAGTGTGTGTGTGTGTGTGTGTGTGTGTGTGTGTGTGTGTGTGTGTCTTGCACACACATGCACACACATGCGCTTTTATGTTACTGGGCTGAAAAACCAAGGTCTCTGTTCACAACAGATAGGAAGAGCCACTGTATATACATGAAATGAATTGAAATCACTCCTTCCCTGGAAATAGTAGGATTAGGTAGAAATGGAGAATTGTATGCTTGTTTATAGGGTAAAGTAGAAATGGAGAAATGCCATTAGACATAGTGACACTTGTTTTACTTGGAGTAGAATCATGTTACATGACTGTGACTGATTTCACTGAATGCTTCAAGCAAAGTCAGACTAACTTGCTTGCGTTTACACTTACAATTTTACTTTGTATCCCCTTTCCTCATGCAGGATGAGGTTCTGTTAACTCACTCTTTTGTGCTTAAACCTGTAGAGTAGTGGTAATAAATTGACATGAATACATGTCCGGTTTCTGTGTCATTTTGGTATCACTGAGGTGGTCGTTTGGTCGACAAGGCTACAAACACACAAACTGGTTGGACTGATACGATGGATTCAGCCATCTTGGTCACAGCCCAGTTCTTTTAACTGCTTTGTTTTTCTGTCAGGAATGGCTGGCCTGCAGTGGAAAAAGCAGCTCGGAGACAAGGTCCATGTCACCCTGGTGCAGCAGAGAGAGGCGCAGTCTCTGCTGCACAACGCCCAAGAGAATGGCTTCACTGTGTCCCCGCTGCCAGTGGACTCTAGTCGTCCAGCAGGAACACTGCTTCCACAGCAGACTCCCTCCGAACTCCACCTGGCGCTGTGTGATCCTGTGGTGTTAATGCACCTAGAGGCTTTTGACTTTGTGTAGGTGTCAGTGAGGCTCCGAATACCCCCCCCCCCCCCCCCCCCCCCCCCCCCAAAAAAAAAAAAAAAAAAAAGAAAATAATAGGGATCGAATCAGAAAGATGGGAGAGAGCACGAAAAGTCAGGTTCAAACTTTTTTTTTTTTTTTTTTTTTTTTGCTGCACAGTTATTAGCAGCTTAGGTCAGTTGCATGGATGGTGCTCACCTGGGTAGTTCTCACTTCATGCTCTTCTTTCTTCTTCTTCTTTTTTCCCCCATGTGCTGTACACTGGGATTAAAACAAATTTCAAAAGAAAACATCATGCCTGAATTAGTGAAGAATGACTGATTTGTCCTTCCACACTATAATGACCGCAGTCTGCCATCGCTACACAACTTGACATCCATTTGAAAAAAAAAAAAAAAAGTTTTGTTTAGTTGGTTGTTTGAACCCCAGATTGTGTTGAAAAAAAATCTGTGTTGTATGCCTAGTGACGCTGTACTGATCAGGTGAACATGAGAAGTGCTGATACTCATAAGAACAAAAAACTTGCAGGCAAACATGGGAAATGTTGAAACAGTTAACTGACTTGGTACTGGCAGTTTTTTCCCCCTTACTTTCCCATGGGACTGACCATTTGTAAGGGTTATTAAAAGAAAAAAAAAAATCACTGAAACAAAACTGTTAGAAGAAGGAACATGAAGCTTTCAGAACTGGTTAGAAACATACTGAGTTAGTTGGGGTGAAATATCAAATTTCCTTCCTTCATCTTCTAGAATCAGGTGAAAAATATCCTTTTTTTTCAGTCCAATTTGACACAGGCAGATGTCTAGTATGTGTATCAGGGGAAGCACATTGTCTTTGAAGCAGTCTGTTCACTCACAAAATAAACCAAGAAATGTCCAAATATGATTTTTGATTTATTTTATAGCCTGTAGGGCACTTTATGATCTACTAATACTGACACCAACACAAATAAAAAAAAAAAAAAGAAACTGAAAACCTACGTCACACCTTGTAATTGTACACATTGGCTTGCTTGCTATACTGATAATCAGAATTAATCATTTTCAAAAATGAAAGCGTGCTTGTCGCACAGGATGAGGGTCAGGGCGAAGAGGTGGAAGAGAAGCTTTTCCCACCGCTTCATGTTCTGGCAGTTCAGCTGCACCTCAGCTGGTCATTTTTGTCCACCCCAGCCATGTCGTAGAATGTTGTCCTGGAAAGCCATGTTGTAGCATGTTGTCCAGGACAGCCATGTTGTAGAGTGTTGTCCTGGACAGCCATGTTGAAGAATGTTGTCCTGGACAGACATGTTGTAGAGTGTTGTCCTGGACAGCCATGTTGTAGAATGTAGTCCTGGACAGCCATGTTGTAGAATGTTGTCCAGGACAGCCATGTTGTAGAATGTTGTCCTGGACAGCCATGTTGTAGAGTGTTGTCCTGGACAGCCATGTTGTAGAATGTTGTCCTGGACAGCCACGTTGTAGAATGTTGCCCTGGACAGCCATGTTGTAGAATGTTGTCCTGGACAGTCATGTTGTAGACTGTTGTCCTGGACAGTCATGTGTAGACTGTTGTCCTAGACAGCCATGTTGTAGAATGTTGTCCTGGACAGTCATGCTGTAGAATGTTGTCCTGGACAGCCATGTTGTAGAATGTTGTCCTGGAAGTCATGTTGTAGAATGTCCTGGACAGCCGTGTTGTAGAACGTTGTCCTGGACAGCCATGCTGTAGAACGTTGTCCTGGACAGCCATGCTGTAGAATGTTGGCCTGGACAGCCATGTTGTAGAATGTTGTCCTGGACAACCATGTTGTAGAATGTTGTCCTGGGCAGCCAGGGGTTTGCTGAACTGCCCACTACATGTGATCACATCTGTCATGGTGTGGGGTTGACCTTGGTGGTGATGACGTGGACTGGCTTCCTATCCATCCACTGCACAACAGCAACAGCACCTGACACAGCAGCACAATAAATCATTATCTAGCTTGAAGACACTTTTCTTTTGGTTTACTCATCTATGCTGTCTCCTGAAAATATAACAACATGTTAATATGCTATAAGTATCATTTTCATTACTTTCATGTGTGTGTGTGATTGTGTGCACACATGTGTGAATGAGATAAGAAAAAAAGATGTAAACAGTAATAGGATGATAACATAGTAAAATGTACACACCTTGCCAGAAAAGCCTGGACTTGACCACTTGGTAGCAGATGAAGTGTTTTCAGCTGGAAAAAAAAAAAAAACTGGAAGGGGCATGGCCTTCTTGTGGTGTGAGTCAACCATGTTCAGCAGTGAAAGGTGGCGCAGCAGGAACAAATGGAAACTCTTGATGCCAGTCTTGAACCATGAACCGCATAAAGTCATCCTCTGTCATGGCCAGCACACATTTTCCTCTCTGCTCGGCCTTTGCTGCGCCGTCATTATCACCTCCACCCTCCCCTCTCTTTTACTGGCCTCAGCTATCAGTGCCACCGGTTCCAGTTCAGAATCCGTACTTCTCTCACCTCCACTTTCAATAAAATCCTCATCACTGTCATTAAAGTCTTCCTCCGTGTCTGACCCTTCAGTCTGAGGTAATTCTAGTACTTCTGAGGCCGTGAAAGGCTGACCATGATGATTCTCCCTAAGCTTCGCTGTCGAATAGTACTGAGTTGAGACTCCAATGTTGACACGCATTAAACACATGGACAGTGACTTGGAAAACACCCTGTGGCTTGCTCGTCCAGCGAAAATTTCTGCAACCATTGGTTGCTTTCGAAAGAGGAAAGGTCAGTAATTATTCTGATTAGATTGACACATCAACTGTAAGGTGGGTGCCAATCTCTAAATTCAAATCGTACAAAAGTCCCGATCGGAGCCCTTCGTGCCCATAGAGTTAGGACACAATACTCATGAAACATACCACCCACACTTACACATTGCAAAAGGGGAGGGGCGGGGGGCAATATCAAATTGCCAGGGGGCAATACCAAATTGCTGCATGTTTCTTTGAATTGACAACCAAACTCTGCTGATAGAATCGTCTGTGACTGCTTGAGTAATTCTTCAAAAACATTTAGCCATGTTTGCATATGTCTTATGCATGCTGGAAAATGTCTGAAGAAGATGACATGTAGAAAAATTACCTGTTTATTTTTGTACAGTGCTTTAAAAGCTAAAAGAGAGAGTTATAGTGCATTTTTTGCCTGTAGGTCATATTTGCAGGTTTGATTATTATTTTTCCCATGTTTTTGTACAGGTAACACTTGTTTGTTTCCGTGTTGTTGTTTTTGTAAGCTCTTGGGGCTACCATGAAATAACGATATTCATTTACTTGAAACTTTTGTGTTCTTTTGCAAACTAAATTTGTACAATAATCATTGTTTAGGAAATCTTTTGTCATTTCGAGAAATTTAAACATACACACACACACAAACACACACACACACACACACACACACACACACACACACACACACACACACACATACAACATATGCATATGCTCAAGCACACACATGCTTGAATGGATGCAGG
The DNA here is from genome assembly GCA_016801955.1 of Conus betulinus. Lineage (NCBI taxonomy): Eukaryota > Metazoa > Mollusca > Gastropoda > Neogastropoda > Conidae > Conus > Conus betulinus. Next base: position 50,751 of record JADBJO010003463.1, on the reverse strand, counting down.
TTTGCCCCCCCTCACTCACACACACACACACACACACACACACACACACACCTACACTTACTGTTTTGGTTTTGATTTGTTAAAGCAAAAATGAAAAAATATGTTTACTATCACATTTATGTTTAAATGTTTCAACAGGTATGTGGACCCTCACAAAAATCCATCTCCCTACTTCAGCTCCATTTTCCGCAATGTGCATAACCGTGGTGTTGCTTGTTTTGTGGTTCCGGATACCATGCACTTTGCCCGCTCTCCCCATGTTGTGCAGCGTTGCTATGCCGCCCACTGCATGAAAACAGAGTACCTCAAAGAACTGGCTGTACGGATCATACTGGCCACTTTAGCTGTGTAAGTATCAACAAGTTTTGATGTGTGATTTGTAACGTATCTACAGGGTTTCTACAGCTATGTCAAATGGTCAAGCAGTGAGGTTTATAGAACATCCACTTGCACAGTAAAGAAGACAAACGTGTTGTTATAGCTTTGTCAGTGCAAGAGCACTTATAGCATCAGGGTCTGTGTCAGGTGTTGTTATAGCTTTGTCAGTGCAGATGCACTTATAGCATCAGGGTATGTGTCAAGAGTTGTTATAGCTTTGTCAGTGCAGGAGCACTTACAGCATCTCAGTCTGTGTCAGGAGTTGTTATATAGCTTTGTCAGTGCAGGAGCACTTATAGCATCTCGGTCTGTGTCAGGAGTTGTTATAGCTTTGTCAGTGCAGGAGCACTTATAGCATCACAGTCTGTGTCAGGTGTTGTAGCTTTGTCAGTGCAGGAGCACTTAAGCATCACAGTCTGTGTCAGGAGTTGTTATAGCTTTGTCAGTGCAGGAGCACTTATAGCATCTCGGTCTATGTCAGGAGTTGATGGTGTAACAAACCTTGGTGTTGCAGGGAAGCGGCCAAATGCAACAAAGCCCTGAAGGTGTTGTACGCTGTGTCTCTGGAAGACTTCCTCCTGCTGGCTGTGCAAGTGGCCCGAGGACCCAAGCTGGCCGATGACATGCTGCAGCAGAAGATTGGCCATGTTTTGCATTGCCGCATCTGTGAGGAAAGAGCCTTCTACCCGGCTGCTGTAGCTCCTGTAGGTACGTGCAGCACCATGGTTTGTGATACAGCTGGTTTTGTCCATACTCTGTTGACCATCCAGCAGAGACTCTTCCCTTTAAAAGACCGGTTTTCTTTTCTTTTTTTTTTTTTCTGGAACAGTCTTGTCTTTGTCCATACTCTAAAGGCTGCAAGTCTTCCAGAATTATAAACAAGTCCACATCAGAACCTTTTTTTTAAAAGTTGTATTCAGATTGTCGACGCTCTCTTAGGTGCTTTCCTGATCACTAAAAGTTGGGGGGGAAGGGGAGGGTGTTCTCTGGTTTCTAGCTGCCATTGACATGCCTATTAATTTGTAGCTGTGCATGTCTGACTTAGCTCTTGGTTTAAGCTACCATTGACATGCCTAGTTTGTCCACAGTGATGTTGCTCATTTGATTATCTGCCTCGGCCAGTTTATATTGCCTGTTTTGTCTGAGTGTTCTTGGTCTTGGCTCATGCCGCTGTTGACATGCCTAGTTTGTCTGTGTGGTTTTTTCTTGGTTCTTGGTTTAAGCGGCCATTGATATGACTGAATTTTTGTGCGGAAGGTTTTTGTGTGTGTATGTGTGTGTTGTGGATACTTGAGTTTTTATTGGTGGGTACCTTCAGCGCTTGCTTTTTGAATATTCTCCTTTCCTAGTTCTGCTGGTGTTGTCTTTTTGTCTGTTTGTTTGTTTTTCAATCTGTGATTGATTTTGCTACCTTTTTGATCTGTTTGACTCTGCAAAGGGAAAGCATAGACTTTATCTTTTGCCACTAAATATTGAAGGAGAGCATTTCTTAAGAGCTCTTTGAGCCTGTAGAGCGGGGTTATTAGCTGGGGCCCTGGACAGAGACATTGTTGTAAGAAGAAGGCTGAAATGTCTCAGGTGAGCATGCTTGCACTTCCTTTTCAATATTCAGGCATTTGTGGGGACAGGTGAGTATTCAGGCATTTGTGGGGACAGGTGAGTATGAGGCATTTGTGGGGACAGGTGAGGATTCAGGCATTGGTGGGGACAGGTGAGTATGAGGCATTTGTGGGGGACAGGAGGATTCAGGCATTGGTGGGGACAGGTGAGTATGAGAAAAAGGATTTTACTACTAAAAGGAATTTTACTTATCAGTCCAAAACAATAGGATGCCCTCTCATGTCCTTGCTAAGTCAGGAACAAGTGTGAAAACTGAGCTAGTTCTAACTTTGTGCAATGTTGTGAGCTCACTAAGGGTGATTACTCTGGTTGGCCTGTCAGGGAATTGGGGATGAAGTTAGCCCCCTGTTTTTTTTTGGTGGGGAGGGGGAAAGGGGGATCCTGATAATGTCCACTCCAAGTGGGGATAAAGTATTCGTTTTGACATGTACGTATATCGTTTAACTACTTTTGGAAGCACAAATTTCTCTTATTTTGATTAATGGATTAAACCAGGGTTGAGCACCTACTGTGCTGACATGCGCTGTTCTTATGTCTGCAGAGAACCCCTTACAGTCTTATCTCCTGCGACTGTCACAAGAATGTCCCAGGCAAAACAGGAGTCATCCTTGGTCCTTTGTGGTAAACAGACACACAGACACACACACACACACACACACACACACACACAATCACATCACATCACATCACATCACATCCTCTAACAGAAATACAACTTCAGACATGGCATGTATATATTCCTTATCTTGAGTCATAGTCAGTAGATGGGCTGTCTGTAAACTGCATAACATAGGTGGTCATGTCAGATGATTCATGTGTTAAGGCACCCATGATGTGGGGCGTTAACGCACCCATGATGTGGGGTGTTAAGGCACCCATGATGTGGGGCGTTAAGGCACCCATGATGTGTGGTGTTAAGGCACCCATGATGTGTGGTGTTCAGGGCACCCATGATGTGTGGTGTTCAGGCACCCATGATGTGGGGTGTTCAGGCACCCATGATGTGTGGTGTTAAGGCACCCATGATTTGTGGTGTTCAGGCACCCATAATGTGGGGTGTTAAGGCACCCATGATTTGTGTGGTGTTAAGGCACCCATGATGTATTAAGGGCACCCATGATGTGTGGTGTTAAGGCACCCATGATGTGTTAAGGCACCCATGATGTGTTAAGGCACCCATGATATGTGGTGTTAAGGCACCCATGATGTGTGGTGTTAAGACACCCATGATGTGGGGTGTTAAGGCACCCATGATGTGGGGTGTTAAGGCACCCATGATGTGGGGTGTTAAGCACCCATGATGTGTGGTGTCAAGGCACCCATAATGTGTGGTGTTAAGGCACCCATGATGTGGGGTGTTAAGGCATCCATGATGTGGGGTGTTAAGGCACCATGATGTAGTGTTAAGGCACCCATAATGTGTGGTGTTCAGGCACCCAGGATGTGTTAAGGCACCCATGATGTGGGGCTTTAAGGCACCCATGATGTGGGGTGTTAAGGCACCCATGATGTGGGGCGTTAAGGCACCCATGATGTGGGGTGTTAAGGCACCCATGATGTGGGGCGTTTAGGCACCCATGATGTGTGGTGTTAAGGCACCCATGATGTGTGGTGTTAAGGCACCCATGATGTGTGGTGTTCAGGCACCCATGATGTGTGGTGTTCAGGCACCCATGATGTGTGGTGTTAAGGCACCCATGATTTGTGGTGTTCAGGCACCCATGATGTGGGGCATTAAGGCACCCATGATGTGGGGTGTTAAGGCACCATGATGTGGGGCGTTAAGGCACCCATGATGTGGGGTGTTAAGGCACCCCATGATGTGGGGTGTTAAGGCACCCATGATGTGTGGTGTTCAGACAGCCATGATGTGTGTTCAGGCACCCATGATGTGGGGCGTTAAGGCACCCATGATGTGGGGTGTTAAGGCACCCATGATGTAGGGCGTTAAGGCACCCATGATGTGGGGTGTTCAGGCACCCATGATGTGGGGTGTTCAGGCACCCATGATGTGTGGTGTTCAGGCACCCATGATGTGTTCAGGCACCCAAGATGTGGGGCGTTAAGGCACCCATGATGTGGGTGTGTTAAGGCACCCATGATGTGGGGTGTTAAGGCACCCATGATGTGGGGTGTAAAGGCACCCATGATGTGTGGTGTTCAGGCACCCATGATGTGGGGTGTGCAGGCACCCATGATGTGTGGTGTTCAGGCACCCATGATGTGTTCAGGCACCCATGATGTGGGGCGTTAAGGCACCCATGATGTGGGGTGTTAAGGCACCCATGATGTGGGGTCGTTAAGGCACCCATGATGTGTGGTGTTCAGGCACCCATGATGTGGGGTGTTCAGGCACCCATGATGTGTGGTGTTAAGGCACCCATGATGTGTGGTGTTCAGGCACCCATGATGTGTTCAGGCACCCATGTTGTGGGGTGTTAAGGCACCCATGATGTGGGGCGTTAAGGCACCCATGATGTGTTCAGGCACCCATGATGTGGGGCGTTAAGGCACCCATGATGTAGTGTTAAGGCACCCATGATGTGGGGTGTTCAGGCACCCATGATGTGGGGTGTTAAGGCACCCACGATGTGGGGTGTTCAGGCACCCATGATGTGTTCAGGCACCCATGATGTGGGGCGTTAAGGCACCCATGATGTAGTGTTAAGGCACCCATGATGTGGGGTGTTCAGGCACCCATGATGTGTGGTGTTCAGGCACCCATGATGTGTAGTGTTAAGGCACCCATGATGTGTGGTGTTAAGGCACCCATGATGTGTTAAGGCACCCATGATGTGTGGTGTTAAGGCACCCATGATGTGTTAAGGCACCCATGATGTGTTAAGGCACCCATGATATGTGGTGTTAAGGCACCCATGATGTGTGGTGTTAAGGCACCCATGATATGTGGTGTTAAGGCACCCATGATGTGTGGTGTTAAGGCACCCATGATGTGTAGTGTTAAGACACCCATGATGTGGGGTGTTAAGGCACCCATGATGTGGGGTGTTAAGGCACCATGATGTGGGGTGTTAAGGCACCCATGATGTGTGGTGTTAAGGCACCCATAATGTGTGGTGTTAAGGCACCCATGATGTGGGGTGTTAAGGCATCCATGATGTTGGGTGTTAAGGCACCCATGATGTAGTGTTAAGGCACCCATGATGTGTGGTGTTAAGGCACCCATGATGTGTTAAGGCACCCATGATGTGGGGCTTTAAGGCACCCATGATGTGGGGTGTTAAGGCACCCATGATGTGGGGCGTTAAGGCACCCATGATGTGTGGTGTTAAAGGCACCCATGATGTGTGGTGTTAAGGCACCCATGATGTGGGGTGTTCAGGCACCATGATGTGTGGTGTGTAAGGCACCCATGATTTGTGGTGTTCAGGCACCCATGATGTGGGGCGTTAAGGCACCCATGATGTGGGGTGTTAAGGCACCATGAAGTGGGGCGTTAAGGCACCCATGATGTGGGGTGTTAAGGCACCCATGATGTGGGGTGTTAAGGCACCCATGATGTAGTGTTAAGGCACCCATGATGTGGGGTGGTAAGGCACCCATGATGTGGGGTGTTCAGGCACCCACGATGTGGGGTGTTCAGGCACCCATGATGTGTTCAGGCACCCATGATGTGGGGCATTAAGGCACCCATGATGTAGTGTTAAGGCACCCATGATGTGGGGTGTTCAGGCATCCATGATGTGGGGTGTTCAGGCACCCATGATGTGTGGTGTTCAGGCACCCATGATGTGGGGTGTTCAGGCACCCATGATGTGGGGTGTGCAGGCACCCATGATGTGGGGTGTTAAAGCACCCATGATGTGTGGTGTTCAGGCACCCATGATGTGGGGTGTTCAGGCACCCATGATGTGTGGGGTGTGCAGGCACCCATGATGTGTGGTGTTCAGGCACCCATGATGTGTTCAGGCACCCATGATGTGGGGCGTTAAGGCACCCATGATGTGGGGTGTTAAGACACCCCATGATGTGGGGTGTTAAGGCACCCATGATGTGGGGTGTTCAGGCACCCATGATGTGGGGTGTTCAGGCACCCATGATGTGTGGTGTTCAGGCACCCATGATGTGTTCAGGCACCCATGATGTGGGGCGTTAAGGCACCCATGATGTGGGGTGTTAAGGCACCCATGATGTGGGCGTTAAGGCACCCATGATGTGGGGTGTTAAGGCACCCATGATGTGGGGTGTTCAGGCACCCATGATGTGGGGTGTTAAGGCACCCCATGATGTGGGGTGTTAAGGCACCCATGATGTGTTCAGGCACCCATGATGTGGGGCGTTAAGGCACCCATGATGTAGTGTTAAGGCACCCATGATGTGGGGTGGTAAGGCACCCATGATGTGGGGTGTTAAGGCACCCATGATGTGGGGTGTTCAGGCACCCATGATGTGTTCAGGCACCCATGATGTGGGGCGTTAAGGCACCCATGATGTAGTGTTAAGGCACCCATGATGTGGGGTGTTCAGGCATCCATGATGTGGGGTGTTCAGGCACCCATGATGTGTGGTGTTCAGGCACCCATGATGTGGGGTGTTCAGCCACCCATGATGTGGGGTGTGCAGGCACCCATGATGTGGGGTGTTAAGGCACCCATGATGTGTGGTGTTCAGGCACCCATGATGTGGGGTGTTCAGGCACCCATGATGTGGGGTGTGCAGGCACCCATGATGTGTTCAGGAACCCATGATGTGGGGTGTTCAGGCACCCATGATGTGGGGTGTGCAGGCACCCAGAAGGCAAAGTCTGTCCTGCCTGTGTGTTGCTTTTCTCTGTCCCTCTCCTCTTCCTTCTGCTTTCTTCTCCACACTTCTCCGCACTTTGTGATCACAAGTGTGTGTGTGTGTGTGTGTGTGTGTGTGTGTGTGTGTGTGTGTGTGTGTGTGTGCATGTATGCGTGTGTGTGTGTGTGTGTGTGTGTGTGTGTGTGTGTGTGCATGTATGCGTGTGTGTGTGTGTGTGTGCATGTATGCGTGTGTGTGTGTGTGTGTGTGTGTGTGTGTCCTGGGAAGATTTCCTTCTGTTAAACCTATGGCTTCAGAGAGAGCTTGGAAGTGAAAACAAAGTTCCAGCTGAACTCTGCAGTTGGTACAGCAAAGGCCTGCTGGTGTTGATTCTGTCTGCCACTGTCTGTCCAGAAGTGAAGCAGAGTTACACCACTACTTTTCTCTGCATTGTGCTGGAGGCTCACTGTCAGCAAAGGCTTGTATCCATCCTTTGTGAGGATAACTTTTCTCAAGCAAGCCATGCATAGAGCTTTCTTGCCTTCACCTCTGCATGGCTGTGGCTGACAGTATTGCTCCTCTTGTTTGGGTCAAAAGTCAGACAGTAAGTTGTGACAACATGATCGGTTCAGCTTGTAGACAGGAAATTCAACTGCTTTTTGCCTTTAATGGAATCGTTAGTGGGAACTTGAAACTACTTTGCGTTTTAATGGAATTAGTGGTCTCTTTGCCTTTGAAGTAGATGGCCACTGATTTTGGTCTTCGCCCAGTAACCCTCAGAATAGTGATCTGAACAGTTGTATGCTTTCCCCACAGGAAAGGAAGCTTGTATAGAGTAGTGAAATGAACAGCTGTATGTTTGTTTGCCCAGCAACACTCAGAGTAGTGATGTGAACAGCTGTATGTTTGCCCAGCAACACTCAGAGTAGTGAACAGCTGTATGTTTGCCCAGCAACACTCAGAGTAGTGAACAGCTGTATGTTTGCCCAGCAACACTCAGAATAGTGAACTGAACAGCTGTATGTTTGCCCAGCAACACTCAGAGTAGTGAACAGCTGTATGTTTGCCCAGCAACACTCAGAATAGTGCACTGAACAGCTGTATGTTTTTCCCCACAGGAAAGGCAGCTTGTACGACTACTGCTGCCTGAGCCGACTAGCATCATCTGGTGAAAGACTAAGCTTGTCGCCCTCATTCTTCAAGCTTCTCCAGCGTGTGATTGAGGACTGTGTGTGCGGCATTCCTCCCTCTCTGCCTACTCTCCAGAAGGGATTGGTTCACCACACATCTGATGAGCTTCCTCGTTCTGGCAATGGTGATATTCCTGAGACATGCCCAAGTGATGCTCAGAACGGTGCAGCCATCCGCCAAAAAGACCTCCAAAATGATGATGGCTGTGGTCGCAGGAGAGAGCGAGACTTTGAGGTCTGGGATGACGGTGACAGTGCCACAACAGTGGGTTCAGGAAGGTGTGTCAAGTCATTCTCAGGTGCTGACACTGCTCTTCAAGACCCTGGTCCCCAGTCACTGAGTGAAACACCTTTCAAGGACCTGCCAGCTGCAAACACAGATGCCTGTAAATCTCCTGGTGTGAAGAGACCAGCTCCAGATGGTCAAGAGTTGAACCTTCCTGAGAAGAGGTTAAAGAGCGTCAGTGAACCAGCCCCATGTTTCTTCTACAACATGCACAGCAAACGTCTGGGGCACCGCCAACCTGCCAAAGTGAGTGAGCACAGCTCTTGGGTGACAGTGTGTCTCTCTTGAAGTCAGTGAGTGAGCACGGCTCTTGGGTGATAGTGTGTCTCTCTCTTGGATCAGTGAGTGAGCACGGCTCTCGGGTAACAGTGTGTCTCTCTTGAAGTCTTATTGTATTTAGAAACTGGTCATCAAGTATCACCATTATCATGTGTTTTGCCTTGGTGGTCCTTGCTCCCCAACTTGTGTATAACATGTACATGTGCATGTGCCTGCTTGAGGTGAGTGTGTGTGTGTGTGTGTGTGTGTGTGTGTGTGTGTGTGTGTGTGTGCAGTTATGTATTTGTATGCTTTTTAGATAATTATTTAGATTTTGGAAATCTGTTTCAATCATTTGCAAGTTGCTATGTTTTTGTAGTTGCATCAGTCTTGGCTTACAGCGCAGTTTAAGTTTCAACTTGGCTTCTTGCAGTTTAAACCAGTTTCACTGTGATGCTTTAAAATCTTGCTCTCTGACATGTGTATTTTGTGTGTGTGTGTGTGTGTGTGTGTGTATACACACACACGAATGTGTGTGTGTGTGTGTGTGTGTGTGTGTGTGTGTGTGTGTGTGTGTGTTTAGCCATTTCAAGAACAGCAACTTCAGCTTCCTTGCTGAAACAAACGAGTAAATTACTTTTTTGAAAGATACCTAAAATTTCATCGGAATAGTTCTAATGGTTCCAGAGACACAGACTTTTTTGTGTGTCTGGGATACTTGGAAAAGCAGAGTGAAGATAAACACCCACTTTTTCTTTCACACACACCCCCCCCCCCCCCCCCCCCCCCCACCCTGGAAATCCTTGCCAGGTCATTTTTATAGGTAAACGCACTTTTTCATCCTGTCTTCCCCTCCTCAGCCCCCCTCCCCACTCCCCTGTAAATCCTTGCTAACTCATTTTCATAATAACTGTGAATTTGAACATAATTATATAGAAAAGGAAAGCAAAGATTGAATGAAACGTGTCATTGGAAATTGTTCATCATGGTGGATGGTATCTCTACTGTTCTTTCCAATGAATGATTTGGATGTACATCTTTCAGTAATGAGAACAAACTCTGCCCTGTACACCACTCCACCCACCCTTAATTACCTGTCAATGTATTGCTGCTTTTTTTTTTTCTCATTTAGGAAAACAATCTTTTAGCTTTGCTGCCATGTCCGCCATAGCCCAACAACCAGCTGTTCAGTATGGTATATCTCTCTGAACAGAAATTCAAGCCCCTCTTCCAGGACAAAGTGATTGGTCCCTGACTGTTGAGGGTATACAGCTCCATGTGGAATTAACGTCTGGGAGGAAGATTCCTGGGTTTGTGGGTAGCATAAGCTGCACCGACCAATTTACTCTTGTTCACACTCTGAGAGTTAAAGTTGCTGTGCTTCATTATTGTTTGTTTGTTACTTCTCACTGCCTCTCTGTAGAAGTTCCTACCTGTGCTAGTGTCTACTGCATGTGTGCATAATTGGCTTTCTGCCTGTGTCATGGTGTTTTCAGTGAGCAAGTGCCAATTTTGTGTTTGCAGGCATCATGCAATCATCGAGCGACTCCGTGCTCATGGATTCCGTTGCTGCCGGACCCATTTTGAGAGATATGCCATTCGCACCGATGCAGATTTGAAAACACTGACCTCCCTGCTGGGTACTAGTGAGAACAAAGTGCTGTATGTCAAAGGCAGTCATCAGCATGTGTAGATTGTATTGATCTGCTGGTGTATGATGGAGGGAGACAAGCATATCTGGATTGATAACAGCATGAAATGTTCAAGTCTAGAGTTCAAGTGTGTTTTCTGCATGCTTTATTCCGTTTGTGTATAAAAGATCCATATTCTTAGGCGCCAACCACATTTCCTTTGTCATTTTGACCATTACAGTTCTACATTACATTGTGTTAAAAACATTCTGACTGTTGTATAGTGATATGGCCAATAAGAATGTTTATCACATAAATTTGTCTAGAATTTTTTTTTTTTTTTTTTTTTGCTGCCTCATCTTTATTGCCATCCCCAGTGGCCTCACTCTCACCCTGCTCCCTGTCTCCCCAGTGGCCTCACTCTCACCCTGCTCCCTGTCTCCCCAGTGACCTCACTCTCACCCTGCTCCCTGTCTCCCCAGTGACCTCACTCTCACCCTGCTCCCTGTCTCCCCAGTGGCCTCACTCTCACCCTGCTCCCTGTCTCCCCAGTGACCTCACTCTCACCCTGCTCCCTGTCTCCCCAGTGGCCTCACTCTCACCCTGCTCCCTGTCTCCCCAGTGACCTCACTCTCACCCTGCTCACTCCAGCCCCCTGTCTCCCCAGTGACCTCACTCTCACCCTGCTCCCCAGTGACCTCACTCACACCTGCTCCCCAGTGACCTCACTCTCACCCTGCTCCCCAGTGACCTCACTCACACACACCCTGCTCCCCAGTGACCTCACTTACCCTGCTCCCCAGTGACCTCACTCTCACCCTGCTCCCCAGTGACCTCACTCACACCCTGCTCCCCAGTGACCTCACTCTCACCCTGCTCCCTGTCTCCCCAGTGGCCTCACTCTCACCCTGCTCCCTGTCTCCCCAGTGACCTCACTCTCACCCTGCTCCCTGTCTCCCCAGTGGCCTCACTCTCACCCTGCTCCCTGTCTCCCCAGTGACCTCACTCTCACCCTGCTCCCTGTCTCCCCAGTGACCTCACTCTCACCCTGTCTCCCCAGTGACCTCACTCTCACCCTGCTCCCTGTCTCCCCAGTGACCTCACTCACACCCTGCTCCCCAGTGACCTCACTCACACCCTGCTCCCCAGTGACCTCACTCTCACCCTGCTCCCTGTCTCCCCAGTGACCTCACTCTCACCTTGCTCCCTGTCTCGCCAGTGACCTCACTCACACCCCTGCTCCCTGTCTCCCCAGTGACCTCACTCACACCCTGCTCCCTGTCTCCCCAGTGACCTCACTCACACCCCTGCTCCCCAGTGACCTCACTCTCACCCTGCTCCCTGTCTCGCCAGTGACCTCACTCTCACCCTGCTCCCTGTCTCCCCAGTGACGTCACTCTCACCCTGCTCCCCTGCTCCCTGTCTCCCTAGTGACCTCACTCTCACCCTGCTCCCTGTCTCCCCAGTGACCTCACTCTCACCCTGCTCCCTGTGACTCCCCCAGTGACCTCACTCTCACCCTGCTCCCTGTCTCCCCAGTGGCCTCACTCTCACCCTGCTCCCTGTCTCCCCAGTGGCCTCACTCACACCCTGCTCCCTGTCTCCCCAGTGACCTCACTCTCACCCTGCTCCCTGTCTCCCCAGTGACCTCACTCTCACCCTGCTCCCTGTCTCCCCAGTGGCCTCACTCTCACCCTGCTCCCTGTCTCCCCAGTGGCCTCACTCACACCCTGCTCCCTGTCTCCCCAGTGACCTCACTCTCACCCCTGCTCCCTGTCTCCCCAGTGACCTCACTCTCACCCTGCTCCCTGTCTCCCCAGTGACCTCACTCTCACCCTGCTCCCCAGTGACCTCACTCTCACCCTGCCTCCCCAGTGACCTCACTCTCCCCCCTGTCTCCCCAGTGACCTCACTCACACCCTGCTTCCTGTCTCCCCAGTGACCTCACTCTCACCCTGCTTCCTGTCTCCCCAGTGACCTCACTCTCACCCTGCTCCCCAGTGACCTCACTCACACCCCCTGCTCCCCAGTGACCTCACTCTCACCCTGCTCCCTGTCTCCCCAGTGGCCTCACTCTCACTCTCACTCCAGCCCCTGTCTCCCCAGTGATCTCACTCTCACCCAGCCCCCTGTCTCCCCAGTGACCTCACTCTCACTCCAGCCCCTGTCTCCCCAGTGATCTCTCTCTCCACCCAGCCCCTGTCTCCCCAGTGGCCTCACTCACACCCTGCTCCCTGTCTCCCCAGTGACCTCACTCACACCCTGCTCCCTGTCTCCCCAGTGACCTCACTCTCACCCTGCTCCCTGTCTCCCCAGTGACATCACTCTCACCCTGCTCCCTGTCTCCCCAGTGACCTCACTCTCATCCAGCCCCCTGTCTCCCCAGTGACCTCACTCACACCCCCTGCTCCCTGTCTCCCCAGTGACCTCACTCTCACCCTGCTCCCTGTCTCCCCAGTGACATCACTCTCACCCTGCTCCCCAGTGACCTCACTCTCACCCTGTCTCCCCAGTGACCTCACTCTCACCCTGTCTCCCCAGTGACCTCACTCTCACCCTGCTCCCTGTCTCCCCAGTGACATCACTCTCACCCCTGTCTCCCCCCAGTGACCTCACTCTCACCCTGTCTCCCCAGTGACCTCACTCTCACCACCCCCTGCTCCCTGTCTCCCCAGTGACCTCATTCTCACCCTGCTCCCTGTCTCCCCCAGTGACCTCACTCTCACCCTGCTCACTCCAGCCCCGTCTCAGTCATCCAGGGCTTGTCCAGTCGAAGCCTTGGCAATCCACTGGGAGAATCAGTGTCAAGCCAGTATAAGGCAAACCACCAGAAGAGACTCTGCACTGCTGCCTAGTCCTCTCAGTGGCGTTCAGCGGTGCCTGTTCGATCAAACTAATGCAGGCCCTACTATGCCCCTTACTGATGGGAATAGTACTAGAGTGAGGGAGCATCCCTCTATAGAGGGTGCCCACATGTCTGTCCAGTGACCGTTCCCATTAACTTGTCAGTCTCTGAACACGCACTCACCAGGGGCAGAGAGAGAGAAGGGGAGATCAAAACGAAGGTCATCATGAGAACAGGGCATGGAGGACCACAGAATTTACTGTTGTATAAATGCTGATTGGTGGGAACGAGGAAGAAGATCATGCTGTTGCATTCCATTCTGGTCAGAGACTGCGTAACAGAGCTGTACTCTGTGCTTTCTTTTGTACATGTGTCAGCCAGGCTGAAAAATACAGACACCTGCAGTGATGGTCAAGAAAATTTGAGCAACACTCTCAGATGTATCCATTAAGTAGATAAAACTGCAGTTCCAGTCATCCCAATAGCGCACATAGCAAACTCAGTAGGGACAGTCATTGGCCAAAAAAATCCCACCAATATAAATGACTCTAATGGGAACTGAACCCACACCACCAACCATCCAGTGATATTAAGCACTGGGCTACAGCAGTTGATATTATGGTTACTTTTTAAGAGGCAGACTCGTGTAATTATCGATGTACAAGGCATTCTTAGGGCTGCCACTGAGGAAAAGCCAACATGTCAGAAATTTTAGCATGGACACTAAATACATGATCATGTACAAGTTGACCCACATAGACTTCCTCTCTTTACTGCTAAATCAGTCCCCTTCATATTGTTATGGAATGATCTATATTTGAAAAAAGAGAAAAAAAAAACTATGGAGCAGGTGTATCTATCTGATCACAACCAGCTGATTTTGGGGAATTTGAGGGACAGTTTGTCCAGTTGTGTCGTCCTTCTCCAAAACATGGGCACATGTACAGGAATGACATGTTCCAAACAAGAGATGAAAATGAAACAGAACAACTCCCAGATAGGTTATCTTCCCAATTCAGTTGAGGTCTGTTCAGCCTAACTGGCATGTGTAACCACATTAGCAGATGTCAGGACACCTGACTGTATTTCAAACCAGCATGGTCAAACTGATAGCTATGGGCTTGACCATTACCACCAATAAGACTGTGAGCAATGCTCCATTGTCAGTGAAGTTTCACTGATGGAACTGAAGGCCACTAACAAGAGCACCTCACAGAATCACGCTGACTGATGGTCACAACTGTGAGGAATAAAGAAAAAAGAATCTAACTCATATACCGCTGTAAGAAAAGTTCTGTCAAACCAGCAAAAATTTTCAGTAAAAAAACAAAACAAAACGCATTCAGTTCTCTAAGGCTGTACCTTAACTGTCCCATTGACAATCCCAGAAAACAAACACTGCTCAGAAGTTTATTGTTTTTGACTCCCATGGACAGTCAAGGGAGTGTAGGTCATCATAGGTCTATGTGTATGTGTGCTTGCGTGTGTCTGCGTGTGTGCACATCTGTGTGTCCATAGTAAACTTAAATGTTGTCATTTCTCAGCGAGAATAGTCGGTGTCATCAAACTTGACAGAATGATGAATACTGTGAAAACTTTTCCCTTCATGAAGATGTCGCCAAAATACAATGGCATGAATCTGGACTTCACTTTTTCATCAATACTTTCACCATTACAAAATTGACAAATCTTAGAAATGTTGATAAGATACAATAATGCTTTGGGCACAGGTATAAAGATATCTTAGATAGTCTTACTTGCAAATATTGTAACAAATTTGGTTGAATTCTGCCCAGATCAAACCATTTAATGCCATTTCCAACCAGCAGAGGTGGAGATGTTGCTAAACTACAGTGCAAAGGTAAGACAATGTATAGGACATTATTTTACCAGATATTACCACGTAAAAACATAATTTCGTTTTGAAGGTGAATCAAGCGAGTGAAGCAGCATTAAATACATAAGGAAGAGTTTTTTCTTGTTTTAACACCAACAGATCTCACACGATAGGATCATAGTTCAGAGGAATTTACTGTCAAGTTTATATTGTTGCCAAAGTGAAAGAAATGTTTCCTATGGGGAAAATCTTGATTTGGTGCTGCAGAGGTGTGTGCGAGTGTGTGGTTTTCTGATAACATGCATTTTGAATGCACAGGCAGTTTGGTAGTGGGAAAAAAAAGATGACCAAGTTTTTGATAGAGGAAAAAAAAATCTGTGGAATGAATGTTCACCTACAGAAGTGATAATGTGGCCATTAATTGGAAGAGCAGCGTTAATCAAAATCAGAACACTTCAGACTGCTGCAGAGATAGAGTACAAAAGGAGAGGAGAGGACAGTGGACAAAGGGACAGGTAATTAAAAACCAACAAAAACAAACTGCAAACAAACAAACAAAGGAGACGGAGAGGGGTAGGTGGGGAAAGACTAGGGTTGAACCAACAAAAAACAAACTGCAAACAAACAAACAAAGGAGACGGAGAGGGGTAGGAGGGGAAAGACTAGGGTTGTCAGAGCTAAGGGGTGTCGAGTAACTGGTCTCCACATTTCTAGAGATCATGAGGACTGGCCATGTCGTCTACTTCTACCAGTACAAGCACATGCACATGTTGATGACAAGTGTTGGTGTTTAAATCAACCACCTATCTACCACCCCACCCCCCTAATCTGCACTCTTTATCCTGTGCATTATTCCATCAGAAAAGTCAAGCAAATTGTCTTTCTTGTTTTTATTTGATAAATGTGACATGCCTGTCCTGGTGAGATAGAAATAGCAGGTACGGCAAAAACCAGGCAATGAGAATGATAGGAACACTATGACCATAAGGGGCAAATAAACGCTTTGGAAGAATCTTGATAAAAAAAAATAATACCAAAACTTTGCGTGAAACGAAGCTGGATACTAGTTGTCTCTCTCTCCCTCATATACCCAGCAGCGTTTCACATAAAGACAGCTGGATACTAGTTGTCTCTCTCTCCCTCATATACCCCGCAGCACTTCACATGAAGAATAGCTGGATACCAGTTGCCTGCCTCTCCCTCATATGCCCCGCAGCACTTCACATAAATGATCAGCAAGTGTTCTGTAGTCAGAGCAGAATTAGACATCAGCTTTGATCTTCAGTTTTTCCTCCAAATCTTTTTCTATTTGATACATGTACACAGTCAAAAATGTATCATATTTGTTGCTTAAAATTCATTATTTACCTGTCTAGTTGATAACAGAGACTTTGAGTTCTCTCCTCCAAATGATGTTCTTTTTGATAGAAGAGAGGGTGGATGGATCTTTTAAGTATGAAAATTTGAAAATTGTGTCTGCATACTTGTCTGTGCATGTCTTTTTTATTTTGAGACCTTTTCTTTCATTTTTATCATAGAACACTTCATGCTCATGAATGCACACTTAGTCACATCACAAAGAAGAACTGTTCAGTGATTTTTAGATGCGCACTTCAGCTGAACACCATTGAAAAACAAAATGATGAATATCACAACAGCAGCACATAATATGGTAGAGGTAGGCACAAGACACAAACAGAATCTGAGTCATCATGTACCCGTTCAGAATGAAAAATAAATCACACCAAAAAATCACATGAATAAATCAGATGATAGCCACACATCTGAAGGAGACACAACAGCATTTGAAAAGTAAATTTGCTAAGCAAAGAAAGGTTGGATGTATTTGTGGTCTGAACCAACAAGCAATAATTTCAAATTAATTGCAACTGACCAGTCACACTGACATGAAGTTTATCACTGGTTAAGTACAATTATTGTATTCATTCATCTAATAACACACATTCTACAACTCAACAAAATGAAGAAAAGAACATCACAAAATTGATCACATCACTAAAATCCTACCGTACTGCAACATTCTGAAAAAAAAAAAAAAAATCATGTACTGCGGATACTTTATTTGTGAAAAGCCGTAATTTTCATGAAGTTTTTAATTAATATACAAACACTGTTGAGAACGGTGGAGTGACATGGCATATTCCGGGTGAAACGAGTCAACACTGTTTAAAGTTTGAAAAATGAGAGACTGACCACTGACAGAGATGGTCAGCTTTACATTCTTAGAATGGACATGGAGTAAAATCTCTGAGCAGACACAAACATACCGACAGAAAGAGAGAGGAGCAAAAATTACAGGGAAAAAGAGGAATTGTGTCAGTATGTATGTGTGTGTGTGATATCTATCTATCTCTCTATATATATACATGCACCATTTCCAGTTTACCTACTGGCTATACATAACAATCGAGTGGAAGACTTTACTGCTCCTGTCAGTCTATAACATACTCTTTTGTAATTTATTCTAAGGGGTGTGCAAATCCTCAGCAGGTCATACAAAATCGAAACATGATTTATGGATTAGAATAATTTCTGAATGTTCATTATGTTGAAGGGGGAAAAAAAAGGCAGTTCACATTTCCCAAAATGGCCGATTCCATACCTCTGCCTCTGAAATGGACCATTTCCGTTGCTGGTCAAGATGATCCATTGCCAGCCAGAAAAAAAACAACAACAAAGCAAAAAGACATCTTGAGTTACTCCATGATCTAAACAAGTGAAGCTCTGTAGCCAGTGCTTCTTTTCAGCATGGGTCACTTCATTCCTGTGGGAGAGTGTGCCCACTGTTGGAGCTGAGGGGAAGAAGGATGTATCCTGTGTGTGTGCGAAACCCCTGGCATCACTGAACTCACTGTGTTGTTTACTCTGTACGGTCTTCTGCATCATCATTTTCTGTTCACCAACATGTACAAATAAGCTTCTTCCAAGCAGAGAATTCACATTCCTGTCCATTATAAGTACACCATAGTCCAAGCAGCGAACAAACACTGCTCTTCTGTCAATAACATATCCCAGTTCAAATGGCATATGAATACTCCTCTTTAACAGATAACATACCTAAATCCAAGCAAGGAACTCTCCAACCAATAACATACCTGTAGGCTTGTACCTAGGGCGTACCTTGGTCTAAGCAGGAACACACTCTTCTCTTGGTTCACTCTTTACATGGCATGGTGCTGACTTAGCCCTGTCTTCCACATGTCTTTACTTCAAATACTTTCATTTCAATGACCATAAACAGCAAATTACAATATTCATACATATTTACTTCGCATACTTTCATTTTAACGACCATAAACTGCAAATCACAACGTGGACAGTTTCTAACCTGTGTCCTTTTATGCGAATATAAAGCAATTGATTAGCAAATATGGAAAAAAAAAAAAAAAGCCATGGCATGTTGTGCAGCAGTCAACAGACAAACAGAGAGGGGTAAACAGATCAACAAATTGGTGAGAAAAACAAGGCAACATTTCATAGCCACAAATATATACCTGGAGATCACATAAGTAGCAAAAAATAATACCAGGAGATCACATTAAGTAGCAAAAAATACCTAAAGTTGTGACTCATTGCACCAACCTGGGGAGCCAGGCCACTGAAAGACACCAAACACAATATTCTTTATCAAAGACGCACAAGTGTAACAACCACAAGAATGCTCGCTCACGGTTAATCAAGATGTAAAACTGGAAAAATATATCAAACTGCGCATAGTAACGGCTGTACATGAATCTTTGCACTGAACACTTAAATTTTGCACGTGCACTTCATAAATGTATTTCAGTTCATGGATACAGCTATGTAAGGCAAGACCATTTCAGTGCTTTGTATGGGACATTTTCATCAAATGAACTGAATATGACACCACTGGACTTGTACCTTTTGTCTTTAAACTACCTGTCTACACCTACGATACTTCTTTTATTCCGCATCTTCATGCTCGGTGATCCTGTGACCTTCCTTTGTTCTCACACTGATGAACCAGTCGAGTCTCTGTTGTCACCTTGATCCTGTGTCATTGTTGTAGTTGACCCCGATTCTCTTACAGCTGTGTCTGTGTTGTCACCCCCATCTTGTCTCACTTTTGTCCTTCACCCTGATGGTCCTGTGTTATATTATTATTATTATATATATATATATATATATATATATATATATATATATATATATATATATATATATATATATATATATATATATATTAGCTAGAGACCAAGTTCTAAGCGCTTTACAATCCACGCTCATTTACACAACAGGCTGCCTGCCTGGGTAGTGCTGACTGAAGAGCTGCCAGCTGGTGCATTCAGTCATTTCCTGTGCCATCCAGTCAATATCATTCCCTCAAATTCCTTGCTTCCTTCATTCCTTCCATTTCTTATGCTCGGTGCATGCTACGTGTAACGTGTCATCCATACCAACAGCCAAACTGGCCTTCTCTTCCGGCAAATGGTGATGGGATTTTACGTGTGTTCACACACGGAACCTCGGTTTATAGTGTCATTCAAAGGACTGTATGGGGAATGGAGTCGGAACCAATGCTAACTCTGAAGGAAAAATCCCCCTGTACCGAAACGGGCCTGGCGGAGATTCAAACCCGCACCACAGGATCACCAAGATTATGAGTCCGGCGCTCTACCACTGAGCTATTCTGGCATTATATCATCGTTTCTTGCTGTGTCAGTTCTTTGTTTTCACCCTGATCCTGTGTCAGTTCTTTGTTTTCACCCTGAACCTGTGTCAGTTCTTTGTTTTCACCCTGAACCAGTGTCAGCTCTTTGTTTTCACCCTGAACCGGAGTCAGTTCTTTGTTTTCACCCTGAACCTGTGTCAGTTCTTTGTTTTCACCCTGAACCGGTGTCAGCTCTTGTTTTCACCCTGAACTGGTGTCGGTTCTTTGTTTTCACCCTGAACCTGTGTCAGTTCTTTGTTTTTCACCCTGATCCTGTGTCAGTTCTTTGTTCTCATCCTGATCCTGTGTCAGTTCTTTGTTTTCACCCTGATCCTGTGTCAGTCTTTGTTCTCACCCTGAACCTGTGTCGGTTCTTTGTTTTCACCTTGAACCTGTGTCGGTTCTTTGTTTTCACCCTGAACCTGTGTCAGTTCTTTGTTTTCACCTTGAACCTGTGTCAGTTCTTTGTTTTCACCTTGAACTGGTGTCAGTTCTTTGTTTTCACCCTGAACTGGTGTCAGTTCTTTGTTTTCACCCTGAACCTGTGTCAGTTCTTTGTTTTCACCCTGAACCTGTGTCAGTTCTTTGTTTTCACCCTGAACCTGTGTCGGTTCTTTGTTTTTTTCCTGAACTGGTGTCGGTTCTTTGTTTTCACCCTGAACTGTGTCAGTTCTTTGTTTTCACCCTGATCCTGTGTCAGTTCTTTGTTCTCATCCTGAACCTGTGTCAGTTCTTTGTTCTCACCCTGAACCTGTGTCAGTTCTTTGTTCTCACCCTGAACCTGTGTCGGTTCTTTATTTTCACCCAGAACCGGAGTAAGTTCTTTGTTTTCACCCTGAACTGGAGTCAGTTCTTTGTTTTCACCCTGAACCTGTGTGAGGTCTTTGTTCTCATCCTGAGCCTGTGTCAGTTCTTTGTTTTCACACCCTGAACCGGTATCAGTTCTTTGTTTTCACCCTGAACTGGTGTCAGTTCTTTGTTTTCACCCTGAACCTGTGTCAGTTCTTTGTTCTCACCCTGAACCAGTGTCAGCTCTTTGTTTTCACCCTGAACCGGTGTGTCAGCTCTTTGTTTTCACCTTGAACCTGTGTCAGTTCTTTGTTTTCACCTTGAACCTGTGACAGTTCTTTGTTTTCACCCTGAACCTGTGTCAGTTCTTTGTTTTCACCCTGAACCTGTGTCAGTTCTTTGTCTTCACCCTGAACCTGTGTCAGTTCTTTGTTTTCCCCAAGTTGATCCAGTGCCATTTCTCTGCTTTCAACCTGATTATCTTGCGCCATCTCTTCACCTGTATCCTGATGATTCTCTGTCAATTCTTTGTCTTCATCACAACCAATTGGAATAACGGCTTGGTCTTCATCACAACAAATTGGAATAACGGCTTGGTCTTCATCACAACAAACTGGAATAATGGCTTGGTCTTCATCACAATGGCCTTCCGATTCTTCTTTGTCCACATCGTTCAGAGCCTGGGTTACTTTGCTGCCTTCCTCATGAGGAACTTTCTTCTGTTCACTGTCATCATTTGGAGCTGGAAGATCCTGTGGCTCATCATCACCGACATGCGTGGTGCCCTCATCTTGCACCAACAAGGCACCTGTTTTTGTCACAGTGTCACAGGAGGCTTCACAATGGCATCCGCTTTTCTCTTCTGAAGCCACTTCTATGATGTTTTCTGATGCTTTAGTCATGGTTACTTCACACTGTGCACCTTCTGTTACCACTTCTCCAGCTCCAGCTGTGTGCTGGACAAAATCCTGGCCGGGATGCAACAAGTCAGTTACTGCCGTTGTGGTCAACTCATGAACTTGTGATCCACTGGTGTCTTGTTCATGGGCATGCAGCTGAGATGAGCTTTCTGCTTCAGAAAACTTGTGTTCAGGATCCTTGTGTTCAGGTATTTCTGACACTGTTTCACTGAGTGAACAATGTTCAGACACACTTTCAGGCTCTGGTTCACAGCCTCCAGGCTCTGATGCTCCAATACCATATGTGGGCCCTGAGTTCACCCCCTTTTCTCATTGTCACCTGTCAAAGGTGCACACTGGGATGATTTCTGTTCACAGACTCTCTGCTTGGTAGTTTCTTTTTGACCTTTCTTCATGGATTCTGGTTTGGAAGTTTTCAAACCACCTGTGGTGTTTGTTCTTTGCACAGTCCTTTGTGCCTGTGTCTGGGATCGTGAGCCAACTGAATGTGCAGTGGCACTTCTAGTGACTGCAGCACTTGAAGGCTTGACAGCTGAATCAGTTTTACTATTCTTCTGTTTACCGTTGGCTGTATAAGCGTCTCTTTTCCCGCACTGAGCCTTGAGTCAGCAAAGCTGACATCCCCTTTGCAGGAGCTGAAGAAGGCCTTGTGACCACTGACTGTGACTCTGTCTGCCTGGCTGAACCTGTCGCTATGGTGCCAGTTCTGCTTGAAGACTGACTGAGTTGACAATCTTTCGGAATGTTCTGGCCGAGGAGGGTCTGGAGTGGGATGGTGAAAATGAGGAAGCCTTCAATCCAGCTGTCAGAGTGGCTGACGAAGCAGACGCACCAGTCTCTTTTCTTTCTGGCTGAAGTGGGAGGCAGACCTACAGCCGCAGATGGACCTGGTCTGGCCATTGGCCTAGGTTTGGGCACTGAGCCGTGACCTTCACTT
The DNA here is from genome assembly GCA_016801955.1 of Conus betulinus. Taxonomy (NCBI): domain Eukaryota; kingdom Metazoa; phylum Mollusca; class Gastropoda; order Neogastropoda; family Conidae; genus Conus; species Conus betulinus. Next base: position 28,624 of record JADBJO010003463.1, on the reverse strand, counting down.
CTTCCCGGCCGTGGTACAGAAGACGTGGAAGGTGACGATGCGCTTTTACCTTTGATTTTTCATTCTGTTGGGCAGTCGGTGCAGAAGATGTGGAAGGTGACGATGCGCTTTTACCCTTAGATTTTTCATTCTGTTGGGCAGTCGGTGCAGAAGACGTGGAAGGTGACGATGCACTTTTACCCTTTGATTTTTCATTCCGTTGGGCAGTCGCCAGCACATTTTCACTCGTCGTTGCCTCTGCCTTTGGCTGGCAGTCGCTGATCCACCTTACTCTTTATTGCTTCAGTTTGTCTAGAAGCCACTGACATGCTTTTACTTTTTGATACTTCGGTTTGTCTAGCAGCTGCTGACACATTTCCACTTTTTGAAAGGTTAGTCTTTCTGGCAGCTGCTTGTACACTCTTAGACACCTCAGTCTGTCTAGCTGTTGCTGGTGTTACTTTCTGAGGTCTTTTTGCTGGAGGTTTTGCTGACGTTTTCTGCTGATTCTCTGAAGTTCTTCTGGGTGCTTTTTGTGTGGTTGTTGGTTGTTTGGTGTGTTGTTGAGAGATCTTCCTGATCTGGGACAAGGAAGGAAAGAGGTCCGGGTCGGTCTCACACAACATGGTGACAGTGTGCACAATGTTGTCCTGAAGAACCTTGGCCGACTTCTGAGCCACTCGACTCTGAACAACAGAAACATCAGCTGTGGATAAGACCTGAAGGTGAATCATTTGGGGAAGTCAGGGACTGGGATACTGGGTCACACATCTACCTACAATGCTGGCAATGACTACTGCACATGGGTCAACAGATTTGATAACACACTGAATCCCAGTCATCAAAACAGCCATGCAAACATGCACACATGCAAATGCACATACACACATAGCCACACACTCACGCATGCACGCACACACACACACATGCAAATACACACACACACACATGCACACACACACACACGCACGCACACACACACACGCATGCACACACACACACACACACACACACACACACACACACACACACACACACACAGTAATCCACTCTTCCACTCCTCTCTCTTTCATTGACACAACTGTGCAGGTGCACACACAGTACTTGGAGACACACATACATGCACATGCGTGCGCACACGCATACAAACACCGTTTTTTTTTCTTTTGTCTAACATCATTCAAAGTGAAAAACATATCGCACTAAAGGATGAATGCACTAAAACACACACACAGACACATAAACTGATTAATCATGATAAGATCACACGACAGTAACAATGAAAGACGACAAGACTGTTAAGTCTTTCAACACTAAAAGATGTCAACAAAGCTGAGCTGGGTATTCACCTTTCTGTAAAAAGCTTGCAAGAACTGGCTTAATGCATTGGTGTCTCTCTCACACCAACACATGCTGCTAACCACATTTTTTCAACAGACACAAAAGGCATTAAAAGCACTACTGTGTGCACACAGACTAAGCATGTAAAATTATTTTCTTCCACTTCACATATAAGCACCTACCACACATACAGATAAACAAACATCAACGAACATAGTACACAAAAAGAAGAAAAAAACAGACATACCACACACACAATTATCTTTCTCTCACACACACACGCACACACACACATGCACACGCACACACACATACACATAAACACACACACACACACACACACACACACACACACACACACACACACACACACACACACCCTTGGCCCCTGTGAAGGAAGCAGCATGAGCAGGTACAAAGGAACATTCTGAAACAAAAACATGAATACATGCTGTACAGAATATTTCTTCCATCTCCTTTCTGCACCACACACAAACAAAAACAAAAAATAAACACAGAATGCTTTTCTTCCTTGGACTAATGTTTCATTTTCACTGACACAATCTGTAAAGACAAAAAAAACGTGAACACATTCAAGCAAAATGGTTTCCAAATACAATCTTTTCTTCTACAATATTTTGGCCATAATGGGGAAGGTGCAGATCACCCAGTAGTGATTACGACAATTTCGTGTAATGCAGAAACCATTTCAATTTTGACTGGAGTCCAAAATCAATGATTTAGCTTTTCTCGTAAACCTGAAATGTTCCTCTGTCCTGAATCTTAACTGTTCAGTAAAACTAGGTAAACTAACAATAAAAATCTATATTCTGTTGAAACATTTTCTAGCCTAGCTTGTCCATGCTTAAGGAATGCTCCATGTTTTAGCAGCAGAGGAGGAAAGAAAGGACGGTTGACACCGCTCTTGAGGTGTGCCTCACTTTACCAGAAGTGAAGGGAAGTAGTGATGGTTGACCCTACTCTGTAGAGTACAATGTTTTAACAGCAATGAAGGGAGGTAATGATGGTTGACCCTACTCTGTAGAGTACAATGTTTTAACAGCAATGAAGGGAGGTAATGATGGTTGACCCTACTCTGTGAGTACAATGTTTTAAACAGCAATGAAGGGAGGTAATGATGGTGACCCTACTCTGTAGAGTACAATGTTTTAACAGCAATGAAGGGAGGTAATGATGGTTGACCCTACTCTGTAGAGTACAATGTTTTAACAGCAATGAAGGGAGGTAATGATGGTTGACCCTACTCTGTAGAGTACTATGTTTTAACAGCAATGAAGGGAGGTAATGATGGTTGACCCTACTCTGTAGAGTGCAATGTTTTTTTTTAACAGCAATGAAGGGAGGTAATGATGGTTGACCCTACTCTGTAGTGTACAATGTTTTTTAACAGCAATGAAGGGAAGTAATGATGGTGACCCTACTCTGTAGAGTACAATGTTTTAACAGCAATGAAGGGAGGTAATGATGGTGACCATACTCTGTAGAGAGTACAATGTTTTAACAGCAATGAGGGGAAGTAATGATGGTGACCCTACTCTGTAGAGTACAATGTTTTTAAACAGCAATGAAGGGAGGTAATGATGGTGACCATACTCTGTAGAGAACAATGTTTTAACAGCAATAAAGGGAAGTAATGATGGTGACCATACTCTGCAAAAGCTGCTGCTGCAGGTCAGAGGGCAAAGTGGGACCACTGGGGGCAGTTCACCACGCGGTGGATGTAGCGATGCAGGTACCACTCGCATCTCTCCACCAGCTTCCTCAGCAACCGGCACACCTCCTGCCACACACACACCCCTCTGTCAGCGACAAGACTGTCAGTGTCATTGCCATAGTTCCAGGACACATTCTAGAAAATACTTCTTTCCACACACATATCCCCTGTCTCTGGTGTTCACCTGAAGAGAGGACAGGACACAATGTAACCTGTGTTGGTTCTGCAGCAGTTGCTGAAGTGGCTGCAGCTGTTCAAGGGCAGCAATCACCCTCCACCATCCTGTGCTCATGCCTGAAGCAACAGCAGCACCTGTGGACTACCTGCTTCCTGTCTGACTCTTACATCAGTTTCCCCGCAAAGACAAACCTCATGGTAACAAACCATGGGGGCCGGAGTACCTCAGTTGGTAGAGCGCCAGACCCGTGATCCTGAGGGTACGGGTTCAAATTTCGGTATAAGGGGATTTTTCCCTCGGAGTTAACATTGGTTCTAACTCCATTTCCCATACAGTTTTTTAAATGAGACTATAAACCGAAGTTCCATGTGTGAACGCACGCACAACATCTTGCACACACGTCAGATCCCATCACCAACTTTCAGAAGAGATGGCCAGTTTGGCCGTTGGTATAGATGACACATTACACATAGCATGCACCTTCCCCGAAGTTGGAGTATGGCTGCCTTAATGGCCGGATAAAAAACGGTTATACACACATAAATGTTAGTAATGGTCAAAGTTATGACCGCTGAACATTAATGAAAAAAGAGCTATTTGCACAAACTGAAAGACAGGCTCCAAAAATGTCCTGATGTCAAGGTGAAGGAGTTTTGAGGTCAGTTCTTCCTAACCTCTGAACAATACTTTTTTGATGTCTTTGGAGAGAGATTTCCATTTTATTGACTGAGAATGGAAAGATAACTGTCTGACATGCCAGGCAAGATCCTGTACAGTTCAGTTTCAACCATAACCAACTCATCCACTTTGTACCGACACCCACTCCCAGATTCTTTTTCACAATGCAAAAAAAGAAATCAGTCAGGTTTATCCATTTGTCCATTTGAGGAAATACACACACACACACACACACACACACACACACACACACACACATATCCCACCATCACAACCATCATCATGATCACTCATGTTTCAATCTTCTGAAGGGACGGTGTGCTCATCCTGTGGCAGTGTGCCCTGGTCAGATGTCCAGGCCCACCACACCACACATGCCCAGCAGTCTGTGTACACAGCACTACCTCTGAGGTGTAGCCGGCCTCCTGATTTTCACTGCAGGCCAGCTGCTGTGTGAGGTTGCTGTAGACGTTGCACACCACCTCAGGCTGCAGCAGGCTGACCACCATGGTGTAGCTCTCCTCCAGCCGTCCAGGCACCAGGCACCGTCCTGACCACCCACACAGCACAGCACACATCACCATAGGCACCGTCCTGACCACCCACACAGCACAGCACACATCACCACAGGCACTGTCCTGACCACACACAAGCACACATCACCATAGGCACCGTCCTGACCACCCACACAGCACAGTACACATCACCACAGGCACCGTCCTGACCACCCAAACAGCACAGTACACATCACCACAGGCACCGTCCTGACCACCCACACAGCACAGTACACATCACCACAGGCACCGTCCTGACCACCCACACAGCACAGTACACATCACCACAGGCACTGTCCTGACCACACACACAGTACACATCACCATAGGCACCGTCCTGACCCCACACAGCACAGCACACATCACCACAGGCACCGTCCTGACCACCCACACAGCACAGTACACATCACCACAGACACCGTCCTGACCACCCACACAGCACAGCACACATCACCACAGGCACCGTCCTGACCACCCACACAGCACAGCACACATCACCACAGGCACCGTCCTGACCACCCACACAGCACAGCACACATCACCACAGGCACCATCCTGACCACCCACACAGCACAGTACACATCACCACAGACACCCATCCTGACCACCCACACAGCACAGCACACATCACCACAGGCACCGTCCTGACCACCCACACAGCACAGTACACATCACCACAGGCACCGTCCTGACCACACACAGCACAGCACACATCACCACACAGGCACCATCCTGACCACACACAGCACAGCACACATCACCACAGGCACCGTCCTGACCACCCACACAGCACAGTACACATCACCACAGACACCATCCTGACCACCCACACAGCACAGTACACATCACCACAGGCACCGTCCTGACCACCCACACAGCACAGTACACATCACCACAGGCACCGTCCTGACCACACACAGCACAGCACACATCACCACAGGCACTGTCCTGACCACACACACAGCACACATCACCACAGGCACCGTCCTGACCACCACACAGCACAGTACACATCACCACAGGCACCATCCTGACCACACACAGCACAGCACACATCACCACAGGCACCGTCCTGACCACCCACACAGCACAGTACACATCACCACAGCACCATCCTGACCACACACAGCACAGCACACATCACCACAGGCACCGTCCTGACCACCCACACAGCACAGCACACATCACACCACAGGCACCGTCCTGACCACACACACAGCACAGTACACATCACCACAGGCACCGTCCTGACCACACACAGCACAGCACACATCACCACAGGCACTGTCCTGGCCACCCACACAGCACAACACACATCACACAGGCACTATCCTGACCACACACACAGCACACATCACCACAGGCACCGTCCTGGCCACCCACACAGCACAACACACATCACCACAGACACCATCCTGACCACACAACACAGCACACACATCACCATAGCACCATCCTAACCATGCACACAGCAGAGCCAACACATCACCACAGGCACCGTCCTGACCACCCACACAGCACACATCACCACAGGCACCGTCCTGACCACACACACAGCACACATCACCACAGGCACTGTCCTGACCACACACACAGCACACATCACCACAGGCACCGTCCTAACCACCCACACAGCACAGCACACATCACCACAGGCACCGTCCTGACCACGCACACAGCACACATCACCACAGGCATTGACAACTGTCTGAACACCACACAGCCACCTGGGACTGTACAGCCATGGACCAGTGAAAACGGGACTTTGAAAGCAGGAGGGGAAAAATGACTGGATGTGGCCTGGCCCCTTAGAATGTGAAGAGTTCAGAGCCAAAACACTTAACTGAAGACAGCTTCTTCTCTGATGATCTTCTGCTGTCAAGCTCTCTCTAGGATTTCTTCCAACAAATGGTTAGACCACTGACTTCCAGGAATACTAAGAAGGATGTCTGAGAAAGACTGGATGACATGGTGAAACTCCACTCCTACTGACTTGACGGGCTGGCTCCACACACAAACTTTCTGGAACTTACTGCTAGTTCTAAAAACTGAAAAGGTGAGAAAAATATTACTTTTTCATCAGGTGGGGTCTCATGCAGTTGACCTGAACATGAAACTCTTGTAGCAAACGACATATCGCACCAGACCAGCTTTCACACAGGTGACAAGGCGAAAAAAGGGAACATCCAGTACACAAAACACAGGTCTCATAACTATCACCATGAGAACACCAAGCAAAACAAGAACAGCAGACACCAGTAGATGCTGAGTTAGCAGAGGTGTTTGATAATGACAAGAAATATATGGTGAAAGAAGACAGAACCGACTGTTGAAGAGAAAACAGCAACAGAACAATGTTCTGGCGCACTATCAGCCAAAATTCCCCGAACAAGAGCAGAGGAAAAGCTGCTTCTCCCTCTAAGGCAAAGGGAAGCTTCAACCAGTGTTTATGGGAAACCATAGTGTCCAAAAAACAACAGAAGGCAACATCGGAAGTGACAACTGTATACTCCTCTGCCAAGAAAAAAACTGATCTAGTTTGAGTACTGTGCAGGGTAGTAAACTCACTAAGAGCTATCACTTGCTGCATGGAGATGAGTTAGTTCCCTGCTCTCCCAATTTTTTTCTCTTTTTTTTTTCATCCTGATAATATCGTGATGTCTCATGCCAAGCAGGAATACAGTATTTGCTTGGACTGGTAAGAGAAAAATCTGACATAAAATTATGCTATAATTTTGAAAGTATAAAGAGAAGGAATAAGCACTTTATGCCTACTTGTGGTTCCAAAAAAAATGGTGGAGAAGGGGAGGTCACTCTTGATACACAATTCATCTCCATAATTTGCTTGGATTCTCTGCGTTTCCAACGCCACTGTGTCAGAGCAGAGAATTCATTTCAAATTCCATGCCTGGATCAAAGAAAAAGAGATCCAGTCCTCCACTGCTGACCAATTTGAAAACTAACCAACTTAACTATACGGAAAATAAGAGTAGGTAAACAATCCTTCAGCCTTTTGAAACACTTCACTAAGTGAAAGAACATCTGGTGAAAGAAAATGAATTCATCCTGTTCCATTCACTCAACATTATGTTACTAACATTAAATCTAGGTTTATTTCCTGGACCTTTACATCCAGTATGAGTTAAGTGTTTAATCAACACTGTTCTACATCCACTGCAGACACACAGAGCAGCATGTGAAGAACTGAGAAACAGGCAGGTGGCGTTTGTTTCAACGTTGTCTTTCTAGTCCCTTCCCTTCAAACAGGCCCCTTTCATTTTATTGCTGTCACCACACAAAAACGAAACAAAAATGAAAAGCAAAAAAAAAAAAAAGGAAAAAAAATAAACTCACAACATATATGTACACACAGAATTATGTACAATTACCTGCAGCATAATAGCCACCCAACAGACATATAATATGAATCATTCCATTTGATTTTTCCTCCCAGATAAGAAAAAATATTCTGAACATGACTGCATAACGAGAGTGCAAAAAAAAAACCCAGCCATATTTGCACTGTTAGTATCCACTGTAGATAGTGTCTACAGTCTCAGCATGCTCCAGTCAGATCAATGAGAAAGCTGACATACAATAAGCTAGCCCAAGATAAAAAGGCGAAAAGGTTTTCCAAAACAAAGAGAGGTACATGGGTGGCACAAAGTAAAAAAAAAAACAGTGAATAACAGTACAGTAAAAACAGTGAATAACAGTACAGTAAAAACAGTGAATAACAGTACAGTAAAAACAGTGAATAACAGTACAGAAACAGAAAGAGGTTGCCACAGAGAGTGGCAGAACGTAAAAACTGGATAACAGTACAGAAACAGAAAGAGGTCGCCACAGAGAGTGGCAGAAAGTAAAAACGAAGAGTGGCAATAAAGGGTAAATTACAACCTCTTAAAGATGGGAATATAATTTACACTGAAAATCCCGCCATATTCCAATGGGGACAGAGACAGACAGACAGACAGACAGACAGACAGACTGAGAGAGCAAGAGAGAAAGACACAAAGAGAGAGACAGACAGACAGACAGACAGACAGAGCAAGAGAGAAAGACAGACAGAGAGAGACAGACAGACAAAGAGAGAGAGAGAGAGAGAGAGAGAGAAAAGAGAACCAAACAGTGCCCATGGGTCCCAGTGCTCCCTGTGTGTACCTTGCTCCAGGCCAGAAAGTTGGGGGCTGTGACCAGCTGGTGGAAGTGTGCAGCACAGAAGGCCAGAGCCTCATCCCATGACTCTGATGGCAGCCAGCTGCACCGGCTCTGCACGCTGCTTCTGCTGTAAGCACCGCGCCAGGACATGGGAGTCCAGGATCATCTGGGTGATGTTCTCCACCGTCTGTCAGCATCATGGCACAGTCATAAGGGTAATAATTATACAGACAAAATAAATGTTAAAAAACAAAAGTTTTTAAATCTTCACAACTGAGCTGTTGTGAAAATTTCAACAAAAGAAGGCTGTTTTATATTGGATCATTTGTATAACGAGAACAGTACACTCTTATACATGCATGTGCGGGCAAGCACACACACACACACACACACACACACACACACACACACACACACACACACACACACGCACACACACGCACACACACACACACACACACACACACACATACAGAGGTATAAATAAGCATGAATGTCCACACACATATCCATGCTCACACAGAGTTGCACACATAGTATCAAGAGACTGCCTAGATACACCTAAAAATAAACAGGTATCAGTATGCGTACTGAAGAGCCATGACCAGTGAAGGCTAAGCTTGGTGACAATGTTTTTGCTGTCCAGACATGGGGGGTTATCTCAAATGGAAAATTAAGTAATGTATTAACCAACCAGAACAGTACATCCAACTTACACATGGAAATGATTCAAAAACCGTGGCAGATCATCTGACCAACTGTAATTATTAATGGCTCTTCATAGTAGGCATCCGAGTGGTATACCAAATCAAAAAATCGAAATGATTTAAGACACTGGTAGATTATTCAACCAATCCACAATTACTAATGGCCTCTGGCAATTGACATCAGAATGAAAAAAGGAAAGCATTCAGACAGTGACAGATATTTGACTAGTCTGTCATTATTAATGGCCCCTCAAAGTCAGCTAGGTAATAAACAATATCAAATGAACCTTATTAACAGGAAAGCCTTCACTAAAATTATTTGACTAGTCTGTCATTATTAATGGCCCCTCAAAGTCAGCTAGGTAATAAACAATATCAAATGAACCTTATTAACAGGAAAGCCTTCACTAAAATTATTTGACTAGTCTGTCATTATTAATGGCCCCTCAAAGTCAGCTAGGTAATAAACAATATCAAATGAACCTTATGAACAGGAAAGCCTTCACTAAAATTCTCTCTCTCCTCACCATCTGATCAATGACTGCTCTTGTGCATTCATCTAAGAGATCAGGTGGCAACGTGCCAAAGTTGGGCAACTCCCAAATGCGGCGGAAGTGTGTAGCTACCCATCGCTTGCCGCGCTCAGCCAGAGAGGTCAGATTGAACTGGGAGGTCAGAACCAAGACATCGGCCACCATGCGGATGCAGTCCTGGCACGGCTGCAAAAACACAGAACAAAAACAGACTATCAGATGAAATCAGAGAGGAGAAAAAACAATTGGCAGGGCTGAAAAAAAAGACTCTCAGATGAAATCAAAGAGGAAAAAAAAACAACAAAACTGTAACCTTATAAGAGAATATGAGAGGCTCTAAGAATCAAGAGTGATTGCCTATTAGTGACAGATGCATGGGACACCACTGCCTTCTCATGCACCACCACAAAGAAACAGGAAAAAGACCTTCGCTGATCCATCAAACCAACACCACTGGTCATAATAACACAGGCAGACAAACTAACAGCAGAAGCAGAAAAGCACAGAAACGACCACGTAAAATTTTTCACACATAAACACAGATACATATACCCAAGGAATCAAGGTCACATGGTCTGTGTTAGTTTATACCCTTGAGAGAAAGCAATCCTCAGCATCACTGTATGCTGCACATCTTTCATGTGCCCTGAATGGCGTTAACTCCCCAGCCAGTGTCTGGCCTGCACAGGCTGAAGTTACCTCCATCTGTTGATGACCAAGGTTGTCTTCCCTAACTCTGGGTGGCAGCCATACAATCTGTTCACCAGTGATGTCATCACTGGCTCATGCTCCTCTCTCTGCCTCCCATACACAGCCACACCCACACACACACACTGGTCCTGTTCACCAGTGACGTCATCACTGGCTCATGCTCCTCTCTCTGCCTCCCATACACAGCCACACCCACACACACACACTGGTCCTGTTCACCAGTGATGTCATAACTGGCTCATGCTCCTCTCTCTGCCTCCCATACACAGCCACACCCACACTGGTCCCTGTTCACCAGTGACGTCATAACTGGCTCATATTCCTCCCTCTGCCTCCCATACACAGCCACACCCACACACACACACACTGGTCCTTTCACTGTCTCACAGCAAGCAGTGCACGCATCCACATCAATGTCAGGTCACCACAGTTCTTAGTGAACAGAAACCCCGGTGTTGATGAACCATCCAAATTTTAGATTGTTCCTAACATATGATTAAAACAGAACAACTAGAATTAAAGCAGAAAGGAAGAAAAGAAGAAAAAGAATCAGAAATGTTAACAGAGCATGTGAAACTCACTTTGTGAAAGAAATGGCAGAAGTCCCGGGCGATGAGAAATCCCAGCCAGTCCTTCAGCCCCTCCACGCCCAACATGTCCGAGGCCTGGATGAGGGATGTGATGTCTGACGCAGGAACCTCCAGCATCGCTCCGTACAGAAACAGCAGTATGGACTTCACTGCATGAGCACTCATTCTGCACAACAATGGCAATGGAGACTGATTGGTACTGTCTAGATCTCAATGTCCTGTACAGACTTCACTGCATAAGCACTCACTCTGCAGAACAATGGCAATGGAGATTGACTGGTACTGTCTAGATCTCAATGCCCACCTCTGAACAAGCCTAGCAGTATTAACAACGAAGGAGGTCCCCACTCCATTTGTCTACCCTTCATCTGAAATCTAAACAAACACATAGCAATAACAGCCAACGAAATGTGCAGTTCAGCTTTCATTTCAGACTGAGCAATATCATTTGTTTTTCCAAAGGCACTGCTGTAATGAAAAAAAGGCAGAATTTGGCATTAAATCTGACCTACAGTGGAATAAAAGGTTAAATACAAAGTGCACTATTCTTTGCTCATAAAGAGCAAACTACCTCAGCCTCTGTTGCTTAGATCTTTCCTTGAACTTGTACACACATCAACACAAGTAAAAGGTACTGGGGCATGGATCCAAAGCGTTATTATAGCTGAAATTCCCACTGGCTAATAGCTGTGGAGGCAGTGAACTGTTAGACTCAATGTCCAGGACAAAACACTACAGAAGGCAGTTCTCACTCCTCTCCTTCTTCTACCACTTCAACCCTGCCTGATCTCAATCAAATACAGGTATATTTTGTTGAATGCACAGACAGGATTTCAAGCTGCACATATCCAACCTGCAGAAAGTCCTAACTCACATCTGTCAGCTCTGCAACCATATGTTCTTTTTTTTTTGGCTGTCCCAATCTCTGCGCCACCTCAGAGGCAGTGCACCCACACCGCTCATTCCGACACTCTGTCCCACAGCCACAGCCCAGTCAGCCCCGCTGCAGCCCTGGCACTGGCAATCCACAGGGAGCAGTCACTGTCAAGTCGTTAAGAGGCAACCCACCGGAGGAGACACTGCACTGCTGCCGAGTCATTTCGGTGGTGTTCAGTGGCGCATGTTCTGATCTAACATACGCAGGACACCACCTACTAAGCCCCCTACTGACAACAGTAATTGCTTAGTTGCGGAGCCAGCATGAGTGAGCTCTCCCTCTGGAGGGCGCCACCACATCCGTCCAACGACAGCCCACATGGACTCACCGATACCGGTGACCCTCGACGGAACCAAACCAAGGCCACAGACGTGGAGAGGACATCGAAACTGAGGTCACCATGAGAGCAGGGCATGAAGGGCCACAGAATCTGAGACATTTTTTTTATGCTGATCGATGAGAATGAGGATGATGATGATTAAGATGATGCTACGGATTTCCACTTCGGTCTGAGACTACATGACAGGGCTGTACTCTGCGCTCCTTCCTCCTTCCGATGTCAACCAGGCCCGAGAGATACGGACACCTGCAGTGTTGGTCAGGAAATTTGAGAGCACACACTCTCAGAAACGCATCCATTAAGTGGATGAAACTCGACTGTGTGGTCCCAGTCTTCCCAACTGAGTCTGCAGCAAACTCAACTCTGGGTAGGAGCCGGTCGGGGCAGAAAAACCCACATGGCTCTGATGATATTTGAATCCACGACCTCCCAGCCGGGAGTCCGCGACGCTAACCACTTCGCCACAGCGGCTGGTTAACCAACCATATGTTCTTATCATTTGATTGGGGGACTCGAAGACAAGAGTACATCTTTATACATGCAACAGATATCCAGGAACTTCCAACAGGCCAACAGATATTAAAAAAAAACTACAGATGAACAGTTCTAAGAACTTGTAAACAGGTCAATACATGTGAAAGATATGCAGGAACAGAGCCAGGAGCTTGCAAACAGATCAACAGATGTAAAAATTTACAGAAAAAACAGATCTTGCAACCTTCACAAGCTGAGAGAAGTAAAAGGTGAAGAACTAACCCAGGAACTTGTACATAAATTAACATGTAAAGATCACATGAGAACATAACCAGGAAATCGTAGACAAGTCAACAGATGTAAAAGTTACAGTAGAGACCCAGGAAGCTGTACAAAACTCAACATGTAATTGTAAAGGTTACAGGAGAACAGATCCAGGAAGGTGAACAAAAGTCAACTGATGTAAAAGTTACCTATGAAGAGATCCAGGAAGTGTTACACAAATTAACATGTAAAAGTTACATAGAGAGATCCTGGACGTTTTACACAAATCAACATGTAAAAGTTAGAGAGGATGAGATCCTGGAAGTTTCACACAAATCAACATGTAACAGTTACAGAGGGAGAGATCATGGAAGTTTTACACAAATCAACATGTAAACATCACAGAGGAAGAGATCCAGTGAGTCACACACGTCAACAAATGTACAAGGATCCAGGAGCCTGTAGTTGCACACAGGTCAACAGATATAAAAGCTACAGAGGGACAAATCCAGGAACCTGCAAACAGGTCTACAGTTGTAACAGGTTGAGGGAAACAGGTTGAAAACTTGAGCACATTTCAACAGATGTAACAACCACAGAAAAACCGGTCCAGGAACATTTAGCTGTACAAAGATGCTCAAAGGCACAGAGATGTCTGGGATTTTGAACATAGTCCTACAGCTGTAAGAGCCAGAGAAGAACAGGTCCAGGAACTTTCAGCTGCACACAGGTCTACAGGTGTGTGACAGGTACAGAAGTAAGGTCCAGGAACTTGCAGGTGCAAACAGGTCTACAGATAAGACAGGTACAGAACAGGTCCAGGAACTCTCAGCTGCACACAGGTCTACAGGTGTGACAGGTACAGAAGTAAGGTCCAGGAACTTGCAGGTGCAAACAGGTCTACAGATGTGACGGGTACAGAACAGGTCCAGGAAACTCTCAGCTGCACACAGGTCTACAGATGTTACAGGTACAGAACAGGTCCAGGAACTCTCAGCTGCACACAGGTCTACAGATAAGACAGGTACAGAACAGGTCCAGGAACTCTCAGCTGCACACAGGTCTACTGATGCGACGGGTACAGAACAGGTCCAGGAACTCTCAGCTGCACACAGGTCTACAGATGCGACAGGTACAGAACAGGTCCAGGAACTCTCAGCTGCACACAGGTCTACAGATGCGACAGGTACAGAACAGGTCCAGGAACTCTCAGCTGCACACAGGTCTACAGATGCGACAGGTACAGAACAGGTACAGGAACTCTCAGTTGCACACTGGTTTATGGACATGACACTGACAGGTACAGAGGAACAGGTTCAAGCCATCAATCATTGGTCCTCAGTTGGTCTACAGATACAACACACAGGACCAGGAACTCTTGTCAGAAAAATCAACTTATGATGCAAGACAAAAAATGAGAGAAGGGATTGCTCCCAGTGAAACAAGCAGCTTACAACACTAGGGGTACACAAGGCCTGCTGGGGCACTTACCCATGAAGCTCAATCTCTGCTGTTCTTCTGACTCACTCCATGAGCCTGCAAACATGGCGTCAAAGTACTGACAGCGCGATGCCAGGACACACCTGAAACACAAGTCAGGTTTGGTTATTGAATCTCTCATGAGAGCTGACAATACTACTGAATCTCTCATGAGACAAAATTTAATAATTGATTTTTTCGTGACAGCTGCCAGTATCACCAATTTCCTCATTAGAGCTAAACACACCGCAGAATTTCTCATGAAAGCTAGTAATACCAGTGAATTTCTCATGAGCGCTAATAACAATTTCTCACGGGAGCTAATAACAATTTTTCATGACAGCTAATAATAATTTCTCACAACAGCAAATAATTTATCACAAAAGCTACTAACAATTCTCATGAGAGCTAATAATAATTTCTCACCAGAGCTGATATTTCTCATGAGAGCTAATAACAATTTTTCATGAGAGCTAATAACAATTTCTCATGAGAGCTGATAAGGTAAATGAATTTCTCATAAAAGATAATCATGTCACTGAATTTTTCACAAGAGCTAAAAGAACCACTCAATTTCCCATGAGAACTAATAATACCACTGAATTTCCCATGAGAACTAATAATACCACTGAATTTCCCATGAGAACTAATAACACCATTGAGTTTCTCACGACAGCCAGTAATACCACAGAATTTGTCATAACTGATAACCGTACCATTGAATTTCTCACGAGAGCCAATAATACCAGTGGATTTCTCATAATAGCTAATAATTCCATTGAATCTGTCATGAGAGCTAATAATACCATTGAATTTCTCATGAGAGCTAATGACACCAGTGGATTTCTCATAACAGCTAATAATTCCATTGAATCTGTCATGAGAGCTAATAATACCATTGAATTTCTCATGAGAGCTAATAATACCGGTGGATTTCTCATAACAGCTAATAATTCCATTGAATCTGTCATGAGAGCTAATATACCGCTGAATTTCTCATGTCAGCTAATGACACCAGTGGATTTCTCATAACAGCTAAAAATGTCCACTGAATCTGTCATGAGAGACAGTGGAGAGTTGCTGACGTGACTGACCTGTGGGCCGGGAAGCGGCGCCCCTCCACCACCAGGCAGCAGTCAGTGTACACACCTGCTGCAGGTAGCACCGCAGCAAACCAGACGCCAGGTCGCTGCATGGACTGTAAGACACTGCCGGCACAACACCGTCCCCACTGCCCCCATTAGCGGAAGGAGAATCCTGACGACCAGCAGACAGCGAGGCACCTTCCTGCTCCAGGGTCTCCTCCAGGGGTCCACCTGGACCCGCACAGCCATTCTGATGCTGGTGCCCAGGCAGACCTGCTGATGTGCTGTGTGAACTCTGCTGTGAGCCAGTGAAGTTGTCTGTCCCTGCTGGGTGTGCGCCCGGTGCTGGTGGTGCTGGGATGTTGAGGTCATCCATGGCCATTTCTTTGGCCGACGCCTGGTTTTGTTCTTCTTGCTGACACAACGGCTCATGGCCACTATCTTCACACAGACTCTGCTGTCTGTCTGAACCACTGTCTGCACTTGCTCTGTGTTCATGTACGGCGGCAGTGTCTGAACAAGCTGGAATACTAGCCTCACCATGCTCAGTGACACTTTCTGCAGATGATTTCTCCTGTGCTACCAGTGCAGATACAGCATTCATCTCCCCAATGCTGTCTGCAACAAATCCTGCTTTCACATTCTCAGTAGTCATGTCATTTTTTTCAACAGATTCTAACTGTGTCTGTGTATCAATCTCAGCAGGCTCCACTCTTTCAACTTGTGGCAGGATTTCGTGTGGGGATAATTCCGCATTATCAGTAGGGCAGACATCAGGTTCAAAACGTGCTGAAGAACATTCCGACTCATCTCCTGTGGTATCAGATACAGCTTTACTCTGTTTCTTTAGCGCATCTAGTATATACTTGGCATTTACCTCCTCTGACGTGTACAGCACTCTGGAAAGTAAACACATTTTTTATAAATGTACAAGCTGATAAAGGAAACCATTCTCTGTTTAAGGCTATTCGATAAACTGTCCACACACACAACACACAAATCAAACTAATACCAATTCCAACTGAATCACTTAAACATATAAATTCCCGTGAGTTTGCATGCATTTCTCTGTGATGCATGTGCGTATGAGTTCTTCCACTTAATGTGATCTTAGACAAAGAAAAGCAACAATTAGAAATACAAAAAAAAAAAGCCAGAAAGAATTCAGCAACAATTCAAAAACATCCAATCAACATCAAATATAAAAACACATTAGACCAATTCATTACAGGTAAGTATGTGTGTGTGTGTGTGTGTGTGTGTGTGTGTGTGTGTGTGTGTGTGTGTGTGTGTGTGTGTGCATGAGGGCGCGAGTGCGTGCATGCATGCGTGTGTGCACGTGTATGTGTGTGTATGTTTGTGTGTGTATATTGTAATTGTGTATATCATAATTGTGTCTGTATCACTGTGTGTATCTCCATGTGTCCATGTGTAATTATCACTGTGACCGTGAATTGGTTCAAACAAATGTACATGGAACTTTAACCCCTTCTTGCCTGAAGTATGCCTAAAACCCAATAACAAAAGGAGTGGCCTGTATGCAAACAGCACAAAACTGTTCCTTCTTTACGACCGCCTCAGGAACATGGTATAAAGTCATTCAGGACTGGATGTACTTTGAATGATTTGTTATCCATCTGTGAGTCCCACTCCTCTTGCCAGAGATCTTTGACATAAGCCTGGGCTTGGGGTTTCAGATCAGTGTGACGGATAGGCTATCTACTCAACTGTTTTTCTGTGGAACTCTTGACAAGTTCATCAACCATTTTGTTGCCTCAAATGCCCACATGGCTGGGACCCCTAGCAAAAACAATGTTACATCCATCTGATTTCAGAGAGGTGTACAGTTCGAATAACTTCAGCAGCTGAGGGTGCTAGCAGTTATGGCCAGCACTGGCTTCATGAAGGATGAGGGTGACATGCATTGACGAATATTCTGTACTGAGCCAGAAGCATGAAAAAAAAAAGAGGACAGAAAGAAAGAAAGAAAGACAGAAAGAATGAAATAATCATTACTGATGCTGATATTTTTTTACCCACGACAAAGATAAAACAACCAAATTTACTTCAGAAACTCTTTGGTGTCTTCCATGGATCTTTCATCAATTTGAAGGGTTGGCAAATGTCCACCTGATGTCTCATAGAAGTTGTCATCAGCCAAATTTTGCAGTCTGCAAAATAACAGTGGCACACAAAAAAAAGGTCCAGAATCATCATAATCATGTTCCTTGTAGCTGTTGTTTCAACACCTTTGTATTAAAAAAAAAATTTTTTTTTTAAAAACATAATCCAATAATTCATCATGGTTTGCATTTACAAGTAATCACGGTATTTCACCAGATCAGATGACACTAAAATACCACCAACAAATATCAGTCACCAGTCAATTTTTTTTCCCCAAAGTGGGCTATATTGTATGTAGGACTTGACATAATCCAACTGTTATGATAAGGCCAACTGTTATGATAAGGCTAACAATTCTGTCTGACTCATTTGGAACTGCCGAGCTTCCTGTATTGATTCAAACAATTATCAGTGCAAGCACCGTTATTCTTACTGCTATTGTTGTAATAAGTGTTATTGTTGTTATTAGCAGTAACAGCAGTACATCATCATTATATCATTATAATACCACTACAATAATTTGTTCTTTTTTTTTCATTGTTATTATAATTTTAGTCAGTATCTCCTTCCCTCCAACCTCTTCCCACTTCTCTTCACTTCCATTCCATAATTTCTTGGTCTTGGTGCCAGGTCTTGGTGCCAGGCCTTGGTACCAAAGTCAGGCCTCCCAGGTGGGCATCTGGGTCAATGGCCTCAACTCAAGATCAGGGGGTGAAGAGCCTTGAAGCTGAAGCCCCCCCCCCCCCCCCCCCATCCCTCCTCCCCCCTGAAGATATGTGAACTAATGTGAATTTGATGGTATGTTTCAGCCATCCTTCATTCTCACCATTTTTGACACCTACAATCAGCTCAGTGTCTCCTGCCAGTTCTTCTTGCTTCACACTTTTATTGCAGAAGCTATGAAAGACCAATCTGGAATATAATAATGGGTTGCACTATGAACTTGAAACCTCGTATGGCCTTAAACTAACTGAATTTTCTCTGCAGATTTTTGCAGATCTCGCAAATGAGCCTCAAAAAGCATGAATTCAAGCCAAGAGCTTTCCTGTCTCATGGCTGGTTTTCATTCACCCTACAGTGCACCCAGATCAAAGAGATTAGGGACTGTTTGGTCATACTTGGTTTTCACCGTTCCTGAATGTAGTTCTTCCTGTCTGAAGAACACCAAGCAGGCCCTAATGGAGATCTGTTGTGTCTGTTGGATATTTTTTTTTTCTTTTTTATTATTCTTCATTTGTAGGGTCAGCAATTCTATTTGTGCTTTTATGTTTCACATCCCACTTTGAAACCAATCAGTAGGCAAACCAGCCACAGCTTCCACAAAGTTTGTGATGAAGCATACGACACCAAACATCACCTTGCAAAATGAAAAAAAAAAAATCCACCAGAATCAGTCACCTGCTTTTAATGATGAGTCTGTGGCCAGGAACTGCCTGGTTGTTGACTACAAACTGCATGTCCGGAAAGAGTTCATCATCTTTCATTCTGAAACATAACATTACCAACTAAAATCATCAAACAGGAGACTTATTCTATGACAACACTGTCATTCACAACTTGTCCATCTCACAGTTCCAGAGAAGTGTAGAAATTTAATGTAATGCCTATTTGACTACCAATATGAAATTTGGAAAGTTAAGAAATATGTTTTATTATTTGATTTGTATATCCACAATGAAAAGAGGATGCAAAAATAAATGAAAGGAAAAACATGTGTGTGTGTGTGTGTGTGTGTGTGTGTGTGTGTGTGTGTGTGTGTGTGTGTGTGTGTGTGTGTGTGTGCGTGCAGGTGGTGAAAATTTTGTTTGATTATATTTGATTCTACTTTTGAAAGTCAAATGTTTAATGTCAATGCCACAGAAGGAGTCAGAGGAATTTTCTTCATAGTTAATTCTAGATTCATATCTCTTCATTATTGTGTTGCACTATGCCTCATTTTTTGAAAAGACTATTTTTCTTACCCATTTTCTGTCCTTGTATGTAAAGAAGACGATTTGCTAAAACTGTACTGTTTTCTCTGGTGTGCATTAACAAAGAAGTGTTAATTTATGAAACAAGCAAACACACACACAAACAAAAAACACCACACACACATAACACAAAAATGAAATAATGTCAGTCGTTTCACATAAGAAAGTAAGTTTTTCTTGAATGCATTCATCAGACTTCATCTTTAAATATGTAATACAATTCAAAAGCAAAGGGAGTTAATCCTATAACTGCTTGCAGGATGATCTTCATCATGTACTGTGCAGCGCCTTCCTTACCTGTTCATGTCTTCTCTGAGTTTGAGGGCCATCACAGACTGCTGCACACCCTCTTCCCTCTTCACCCGCGACACGAAGGCAGGGTTCAGGTGTAACGTGTCCGTCACTGTCATCCTCTCTGAGGTGGAAGCAACCTCTTTGCGATTCTTCACTTTAGCCATTGGTAGTGTGCACTAGTATGTTGATGCTGCCTCTGTTCCACCTGGTTTGCAGTTTTGTTGTTGTTGTTGTTTTCATCTACCTGAACCCGGTCTCTTCCTTTATCTGAAAACGATTTCTCTGATCTATATCATACCACTAGCACTAGCAGCTGTAGTTTCCAACACATGTTGACATCTTTTTGGCTCATAAAACACTATCATGGACTGCAGGAACAGGCACTCTAAATAAACATACACAAACTATAACGTGCATTTAATTTATGGTGCAGCTGTGGAAGCCCAAAGTATTGGATGTTAAATCTATTCAAAATCCTCAATTAAAATGTGCACTGGTCTGATGTAGTAACAGGTAAGCCAACATACCAGATGCCAAATGGATTCCATTCAAGAGGCAATACACACTGTTCAGCCCATCATCTACTCCAGATCTTAGAGCCCTTTTCTTGATTGTGAATGGAATTGTTCCGTAGAACCTCCAACACAGTAGATACCAGATTAAATCAAACATTCCAACACTGACAAATTATCCTTACCGAGGTGAACATTATCAGAACACTGATCACACTTGTTTGCAATTCTGTTTGTGTACATGTAATCAGCACCTCATCCATCACAGATTCTTTCACCTGATTCACATTGCAGATTGACAAAAGCAAGGTCAGAGATCTCTAACTTCATCATGGCTTGATCTCTATAAAATTCAGCACACTTGCCAATACCAACAAACAGCAGGCTGGGCACAAGAAACAGAGGATCACTTTTAATATGTCAGATTTGGCCCATAATAATGACTGTGTTACTAGAGATACAAGAATTGGCTGAAGGACCTAAAATATTACTTATTCAGAGTAAAGTTCTTCCATTGGCAACACCAGGTGATTCAGCTGTCAACTGGAAATGTTCAGGGACGACACTGTTCTCATATTATTCTGAATGTTCTGCTGCTTCATTTTATTAAACAGATTTCAACTTGTATCTGTTTTTGATTGGAATCCCTCAAGAAGATGCACACTGAATTATCAATGCTTGAATAATTAGTTTTAAGTTTATCATCTGTCATCAAAGTCTCACATGATGATATATTGATACAAACTTTTATCCTATCCATTACTTTTGGAAGGAACTTAACAGGGGGGTAAGCCATTTCCGACACACATCCTCCCCACTGCCTAACTTGTGAAAACAGCGACTGCTTTTTGTCTCAACAGACAAAACCCATCCTGTCTGAGCAAGGTCCAGATACATAAGACACTGAAGGTCAAGGAGTCTCCAGCAAGCATGTCTGAGGCAACTAGATGACTGTTGTGTAAGAGTTCAAAACAGGGTGCAGAAAAGAACACTCTGAAACAGCAGTCTCTGTTACCAGTGTAATGTCAACTACACTAGTGTGACCTTTATTCCCAAGATAAATGCTCTTTGCTGCAGTATAATTATAAGATGCAATGAACCATAACACTAAACATTGTATTGAGAATGACTACATTACTGATAACAGGTTCTACACCTATAGACTTCTACAAGAAGTTAACGAAGTTTGGTCTGGAAGGTGACATTCCCTCTTTCAGTATTCAAGCGATCGTGGCTTTACCGCTCGACTGCGTTGGGCCACGATCGTGGCTCAGACGAGAACCGTTATACCACCACTGCTAAACATCGGGTTGATCAGTTCACGTGACTCGCTAGTATCCATTGTGCACCGGCAAGCCTGGTCAGTCAGTTATCTCGAAGTTTTTCGTCGGTTTTGACTGAAATAATGAGTAAATCAGCGACCGAGTCGAGCAGGAGTTGCGTGGAAGTGGCACGAGTGAACAATCAGTTGCCGAAGGCTGTAGTAACGAAAGCGAAGCAGGTGAGTGGATAAACTTTGATTATTTTTTTTGTCGAGTGATGGAAACACATGCTGCGTGCCGTCATTGGTTATTTTTTACATTTGTTGGTCCGCCACATGAAGGAAGGGGGGACGGAAGGGGGGGGCAGGGTACATGGTTACTTACAGGAGTGATAGATAGGCTTTGGCCTGATCAAACTAGAAGATCGTTTCTGGGTGATTGTAGGTGTTTTGAAAGCACTTTAGAGATCAGTAAAAGTGGTGATTTGAAGAGAACAATTTATAACTTTTGTTTGTTTTTTTTTAGTTTGGAAACAGTGTGGGCGTCACGAGAGTGGGCGTGCCTTCAATGAAAGCTATAGCCCTGCCCCCTCCTTATATGCTAGTGATTCAGATTTTATTCTTATTTATGATTTTATGCATGACTTCAATTTTCATAGAATGAATAAGTAATGCTGGTCATTTTTTTTTTCTTTCTGAAAATCAGACTAATTAGTGGAAACTGAGTCAAGCTCTCTGTAACATCTCTTGCACCATTATGAAACAATGAAATGAACAGAAGACTTAGGATATATGTTTTCTTGTGTGATCCAGAATCTGGAAGCACTACTGCAGAGGAGAGAGATGCTGAGAGTGAAGGAGTTGAAGAAAGAGGAACTGTACTGCTGGCCATCCTACTCATGTGCGCTCTGGCTGGGAATGTTCTGGATGTGACGTGGGACTCTGCTCCAAGTGCTTTTCAACCTTCCACAGAAGACCAAGGCCCTAACTTTGTTCTGTGTCTTCCAAGGACATATTCTTCTTGTTTTCTCCCAGTTTCAAGTGTTTTGAGATTCAAGCAGGAAAACTGTGGTGTTTCAAACAATGTGGCTGACGTTTTGGATTACCTTTTCACCAATGTTCTGGATTACACACTGTGAAGAATATCTTCAGCTGCCATCAGGGTACTGTCTTGTAATTATTTTTTTTCAGATTCCTCATTATCTCTAGTTTACAAAAACATATAGTTTTTTACCTATCTAGCTTCAAGACAAGCCTGCACAAACCCCATTTCCTTATATAGTGAAATTCGATTGTCCGGATGCTGAATTATAGGTACATCATTTGAGGCACAATTCATTATACATAGCTCAAGTCAAGAGAATTATCATCTTTCCCATGTTTCCAGCACATATTTGTCTTCATTTTATCTCAAGTCTGAAGTGTTTAGGTAGTACAGAAGAAAAAAAACTGTGTCTCTCTCCTAACATTTGACTTACTTTTCAAATAACTTTTTCAGAAATTTTGCCTGCTTATATTTTGAGGTCAGTCTCCAAGTAGGTACAACCTACAGTATTTTCAGTTATTTCACTAGATTCTACAACATCTCTAGTTCTAAAAATGTATAGGTTTGCATATCTAGTGCAAATAATATGTATGCAGAAGCCAAATTCTCAAGTGTGGTGTGTGACGAGTTTCCCGTCCTAGATTTTAACTACATTTCTTTAAAGCATAAATT